>MCFE01001109.1:0-16831 GCA_002104905.1 Basidiobolus meristosporus CBS 931.73 | reverse complement strand
CAGTGGTCCTATTATCCAAGCCACAAGTTCTTCTGAGCACTCTGACTCATGGCTCGCCTACTATATGTATTTGAAATGAAATGGTCAGTGAATACAAATTTTGATCGACTTGGAGACTCGGTATGGCTAGTGTTCACGAATGGGTTAAGTGCTGCCGGTCCCTTCAAGGCGATTTGCATAGTTGCTTGTTAACTAGCCATAGTCTGGAAAATGGCGATCTTCATCACTAATGCTATTTCGTAGAACAGTGGCTACTTCATATGTACAAAACATTCCAGGATGTCCACTTGCATTGGCATCCTGACATTTATTGATAAAATCGAATCATTACCCCAATTTTTCCAAAGCTGACCCAACTTTTTTCAATGACACATGCCGCGCTTGTCGCCCAGGTATTTGCAGGTTTGAATTAATTTAGATGGTCCTAAAGCTCTTTAACTTCAAGGAGTGCAAAGTCGAAGGTCTGCTTCTTTTCTGGAAGATCACCCAAACATTGATAAAACGTGGAACGAGTATTCAGTCAGATAAGCAGGTAGAATATTACACTAACTGTGGGGCAGCAACAAATGACCACGGATATTAACAATAGTTCACTTTTTCTGCATTTATTTCATTGAATTAGGTGTGGGTAGCCTCAACGCTCTTGATGTTCGGCATACCATTGACAAAAATCTGCCCCTCAAGGGCCGTCAACTTTGAGATGTCTGGAAAAGCCATTTGCACTGACCAAAGATACACTCGGCACTTCTTTCACCATGAAACGAGACCTGGTCGGGTTCTCCGAGTCACAAAGCAATCCGAGAGACTCCATGAAGTATGGGCTGCTAGAAGTCCTGGGTGTAGTGGGCCATGAGCTCCTGACCAGCCTTTACGGAGCACTCGGTGATGCACGGAGTGGGATACTTGAAGGGGAAGTACTCAGAGGCGGAGACGGCTAAGACGATGGCAAGACCAGCGAGAGATTTGGCGGCGAGATACTTCATTGCGTTGCGAGTTTAGATAGTGGAACTGAGGTGAGCAATAGTCTATATTTATAGCGTTATTAAGCTGCGGCGACAAGGTGATCTGTATTCATAATGCCTTAGTTTTCTGAGTTTCATGTCTCCAGATTAAACCAAGAAATTGCTGAAGGCTCCACTGTTACTAGAGACCGGCAGAATAGCGAGTTGGTAATAAAAGAGATCTAGCCTTATAGCCAAGAAAACGTGATCAATTGTCGACGAATTAGTTTATACTTGATGAACGGTGTATCTAGAATACTGTCTTGGCAATGATTATGGCGCTAATTGTCCTTTCACGAAGCATTCCATCCAAGTCAGCAATGCTCACCACTTCCGGCCAAGATCTGCCAGCATCAGTCAACACACTCCTCAACCCATATTTGGTTGGGACGAGCATGAGTCACGTGCTGCATAATCCCGGAATCGCAAATCAATGGAAATTGCTTTATTGGTTGCACACGTAAGGCACATGGCTGAATTTCCCGAAATGATACCATATCATGGCTCAGAGTTGAGAGTGACCTTGAAGTGAATTAGGAATGTCTGTGAGGAGAATTAGGAATGTCTGTGAGGAGAATTAGGAATGTCTGTGAGGAATAGGAATGTCTGTGAGAGGTGATAATCCAACTCGGAAACCGCACGAGTGCTCAAGACAGAAAAGCGGTTATTGAGGCGACAACGGATTTGGATTGCTTCCCGATCGAAAGAAGCTTGAACCTGAAGCCCAATTGCATTGACGATTTACAATTTTGCCCTGAGTGATTGAAGGTTGCTATTCAGTAGTATAACCAGGATCCATGAGACGAAGAATCTCGGAATTGAAATTGGTTGGACAAGGGTGATGTGATATACCAACTCTGCTTCCATTTTAAGGATTTTTTTCACTTTCGTCTGACCTGAGCCCACAATCAGCGATCCGTGTGGGTCCAACTGATAAGCTAAAGTGGTTAAATAGACGCAAATCAAGTTGAGGTTGGTTACCCGTCGGTACCGGCGCTTGAGGTGGGTCAATTCCTCAGAATTTGGGAAATGAGAATGATTGGATTGGGTCTAACCAGCCTAAGCCTAACCTTGGTAGCGGGCCATTTTTAGCCATGCAAGAATGAGCCATGGTTGGTTGGTAGTCACACAGCGTTACATGGGGTAGTATGAGCATCCCCCGGCCCATATACAAAACGCATTATGTTTCGCTAAAGGCAAACTTTCATACCTGAAATCGGTTCAATAGTTACTCCATTAATTAGCATTCAGCTCACTAGAGCTGAGCAGAAGCTGTATCTCTCGACCCACTTCTATGCCAAGAAGTTGTTCCAGATGTCGGTGGTTGCCTAAGCCCTCATTCATGTGTTGCTAAACTACCAACCATTGACTTCATCGATAGGAGTGATTTCAGTAAACGTTAAAGTACTTCTTTTTATTCTACAAAACTTCAGCTCGGCTTCTACTCATGTCATAGATCTAGTTTGGCTGCCAGATGAGATTCCAGTTGTCGTATTGCAACTTGGTGTATGCTGGTGGACGATTGTAGTCGGGTCCATCTCCTTCTCCATCAATGGCCATGTAGACCCCGTTCATTTTTGGATTAAGTCCTGCCCGTAGCTGGTGTCAATGGGCCATGTGTGAGTAATGGTGGTTCCGAGGGCTGGGAAACAGAAGTCATTGTCCAACAAGCGGTAACATTGTCCGCTGTAAACCGCTCTACGGGTTTGACTAGTGTCTTTTCCAAAGTTCTCCAAGAACTGGTAGAAATAGCCTAATCCTTCATTGCCGTAATTGGGGCCCAGGATCTTGGCGATCAAGTACCACTCGTTGTCAAGCCAGTAGTACCCACCATAAATGGTGTCATTTCCCTTGAATTCGGCGGTTACCTTGAGGCGTTGCGTCTCTCCAGCCTTCCAGTCATGCACCAGCCAAGCATGGCTTCCGGTGCCCTCGTGGCCAAACTTACTTGTTTGCACATTCTTTCCGACCTCAACAATGGTGGCCAGATTCTCGGCATCCTTGTTCCATAGGGAGAACAATACACGACGCTCGGTTGGTGAGTTAACTTGAATACCCATGTAGCCACGGTTGAACCCATTGGTACACCAGTAAGTGTTCACTGGGTCATGGCCGACAGAGACCTCGATATTACTCTCGAAACTCATGAACGGAAGGGGAAGGTCCCCAAGAAAGGGCGAATTATATATGGAGACCGCGTGAGTACTCAAGGGTACCAGGGCGGTCAATGCGGCGACAATAGATGGAAACTTCATCTCGTTTGCAAGAAGCTTGCACTTGATAGACCTCGTTGAAGCTCGATGGCAGGTATTTATATCTGTGTGGAGAGCAAAGACTGACCTATACCATATCCCGGGACGAGTGCTCACTTCGTAATAGCACCGACCCAGCGCGGTTCTGGTCATCTGGCATCTCGATGTGCCAATGACTTTAGGCAAGATCTACATGAGTCGTATCAGCGTCATCCAAAAGCGCCTGTTGTTGTTAATATGTCAACCATTGGCCACTTGTCTCTGAATATGGGTAACTATTCCCAGTCGAAGGATTACCGCTGCATGGCCTAATACCAGAGCATTCCGTTTAGAATGTTGTTTTCGGTGGCGTGAAAGATTTCCTCTTTTTGATTCACAACGATCGTTGGAAGGATCGCGTGCATGAGTCACATCGAATCCTCGATGTATGGCTCGATGGCACCGTCCATTGCGATCTTGAATTACAGATGTGGACCTCGTCGAGACCCTGCGTGGCATTGGTGGAGATTCCCGGGTGCACGCGACTTGCATGATGGCCATATATAACAACCGGCGTTCATGAGACTGTTGGCAGCCAGGTTTGTTGCATGGGCCAGCAGTATTATGCGTCATTGTGCCAGATGCGTTTTCTGAATGCTATTTTCATCCATATTTGGCTCGATTCTAACGTTCTCCAACGCCAAATAAGATCGCTGATTTGCTGCTAAATGGGTAAAGTAACCAACCGACAAGGAAGAAGAGACCCATCCTCTCCACTACTTGCCGTACCACAAGGCACCGTCGATTGGCCAATTGACGGGTTCACTTTGGAGCATCATTCGTTCCCACTGTAGCCCCATTGCCTCGATAGAGACTATGGTGTATTCCGGATGGTGCTGTCCAATGGATCGACCTTGAGCAGTCGCGTTAGCTTTGGTTGGCAACTCTTCACCCAAGAGCGGCCCAAGAAATGCTTTCAGTCAGCTCCCTGATTGGTCCACTTTGGCTTCGAGACATTATTGGAGCTAGTAAAATTGTCTGACTTGGATTTTTTTGCTGGTACTCCTCCTACCTTCCTCATCTGGAGACCTCCATCCCATCCACGAGTATGAGTCATGAGTCATGAACACGAATCTTCTCATAACTTGCGGGCCAGGCTTGGCTTTTCCATACCTGTGTCAATGAATTTCATGCGGTATTGGACTCTAATATGACCCCTAACTCTGGCTTGTTGAACCGGCCTTGGATTTTGGCGAAATTTCTGTCAGGAACTAAGCAAAATATAAAACGCCCTTCATTTTCAATTGTGAAGTCTAGCTACGTGCATTATCCACAGTAATTGACAAATAAATACTCGTGGTTGTAAGTAGGGTGAAATGTCATCTTGAACCTCCCCCCTTTCCTGTAAACTGGTGGAAAGCTTACTAAGGATGGCTCTCTGGCCGGTTAAAAGGACACGGGAAGCACGCATTATTTGGTCGCTATTTGCACCAGTTTCCACTATTTTTAGCATGGCTTTACAGAATACTGGAAGTGGTTTGGGGAACTCCACGAATTGAATGCTATTCACCTATGGTGCTGGGCTGAAATGGAGCTCTGTATATATATACCAAGTTTCCCTACCAGAGCTTTGCACACGTGTTCTTGGGACCTTCCTAAACATATTCTACGTGTTTGTTTTGCCATGACCATGTCAAAGTATAAATACTAGTTTTACATCCAGTAAATCATTGAGTGAGAACTACTTAATCTACTTGTCCTCCCAATCACTTCTAATATCTCCAAAACTCTTACAACCCATTTTACCATTTTGAATTGACATTGAGTGTGTCTGTAAGAATATTGATGGTGACGTTTTGGGAACAGCCCCTGAAAGCCTTGTGCTATATCAGTGGTCTTTTGGGTAACTTTGAAAGATCTGATGTCAGCATTAGCAAATCTCTGGCTAGATAACTTCCTAGTAAATGGTCATTAATGACATAGCTAAGAAATACGAGTAGCTAGGTGCCAAAAAGCTGCTTCAAATACAATCCAGTGTATCAACAAATACTAGAAGTCTATCGAAAAGACATCTAATGATGATGCGCTTGGTTAGTCAGCCAGTAGACTTTTTTCCACAAGGATTAGCGATGTTACGCATCTTGGTTGTTTGGATTTTATGCTCAATGGCTCAAACAAGCGATTTTATTAGACCATCGTGAGTTGATTGATCTGGGATGAGGTTCCGGTATACATACTCAAATAGTGAAGCATAGATAAAGAATTCAGGGGTATATCAATCGATCAACGATTAATCTGAGTCAGCGGTGGATCCGGAATAGTCACGTCAGAGCCTGATCTGGATCAATCCAGATAGACAAATCTCCGCTTCCAACTGGATTCCCAGGGCCTCGAGACGAGTTCGGATGGCCCCACAGGTCATATGGGCTTGCACATTATTGGAGCCAGCACCACCAAGGGTGGATAGTAAGCCAGGGAAAGGTCCCTGTTGCTTGGTCTCATCGATGGCCTTGAATGGATAAATCACCAGGAGTTCTTCAATACAAACAATGGCTTTAGCGCGCAGTCCTTCGGCAATCAGATTCGCCTTAATGTCTGAGCACCTGCCAGAACTTTGGCCGGAGGTCGGCACCGGATTTGGAGAAATGCCTGCATCTCCTGAGGTGTGCTCAGTTTCCGACGGTTCATTCACTGGTGCATAGGGTGGAACATACCCCTTCAGGTTCTGATATGGCTCGGAAGGGATCGTTTTGCCTGGCCGGTATACCACTTCGTCGTCGTAATCGGGTGCCTGTGGTGTTGGAAGAGCAGCCACCCAGGCTACAGCGACCAGGGAAAGAAGGATGGCAGGAGAAATGAAGCGCATGTTGATAGAACTTGGGGTTGATGCTCTGCATGATGAGTGGATTGGGGTATTTATAGAGCGCGGTACAAGGTTGGCTCCATTACGGAGAATTCATCTCGCTACAGTGAGTCAATGCACACAATGGCCAAGGCTGCCGACATTCTACGGATTGCCCGCCAGTATAATCGTCGGGATGCAGGGTAAATTGCGATTGGCTATAGTCGCTTGGGTTAAGAGATCGAGTGCGCATATAGAGAACAAGGATGTGGTGGTGGTGGATGGGGCCGATAAGGTACCATTCCCAAGATGAACCCGGTCTCGGCCTCGTACCATTGGGTCGCTAATAGGGATTAACTCAATCCTAACTAAGCATTCATTCTTCCATTCGAGTGCGGAATTTTCTCTGGACCGCCTGAAATGGCGAGCACGCGAAAAATCCCATTACAATCCAAGCCAATGTTGGCTTAAAATGGCACATGGGGATTGTTTCCATCTTGTAGGCGATTGGCCGGTCATGACCGATGGGGTACCCTGAGCTCTAGATCCTGATTCGCACAAGTGCCAGAGTCAATGTGTGGATGACCATGTAAAGCCAGCCGTGCAATGCCATGAACGCCTGTCATTTTGGTCCTTTCCACTCATGACATGCGTCCCAAGTGAGCAATCAGGTTGGCTTCCAATCAAGAGGAGTGGTCACCGCCTAATATGGAAGTCCATCAAATCAGCTCCGATATAAAGAGACCCTCGCCCTGCTGATATCCACCTTGCGGAAACGATGCGTGATTTTTTTCTATCGTCTCTTGTTGTTATTGTCTTCCTGGGGTGCACCATCCCATCCGTTAGAGCCGAGCGTTTGCTGAAGCAAGGTATGCACCAGTGACAACTATTTCCCTCCGACTCGAACTTACCTGAATCTCTTGTGTAGAGCTCGACGCAGAGGAGGACTCCTGTTTGAGCGGGCCTCTTACCGACTACAAGCAAGGCCTGCACATCGGCGCAATTTTCATCATCATGGGCACGAGCGCTTTGGGCTCGTTCTTCTCGATGCTGATCAGATCGTTTCCAAACTTCAAGCTTGGCAAGGATATCATCGCCGTGGGTAAACATTTCGGCACCGGAGTCATCCTGGCCACCGGGTTCATCCATATGTTCCCTGGGGCTATGGAGAGTCTCTCGAACCCATGTATCGGCGAGTTCGGTGAGGTTTACGAGGCGTGGGCTGGATTGTTTGCCATGCTGTCTGCGCTGGCATTGCTGATGATCGAGTACGGTGCAAGCGTGATTTACGAGAAGTATCAAGCCAGGAGGGGCGCTGATTCAGCCGAGTTTCACTTCTCGGACGAGTCTTCGGCCGATCTGGAGAAGAACAAGTCCCCCGAGATGTCCGGTTGTCATCACCACCACGGTGGGTTGCTGGAGGGAGAAACGATCGATCGTACGATCTCCACCTGCCTGTTGGAGTTTGGAATAGCCCTTCATTCGGTGCTGATCGGGGTCGCAGTGGGAGTGGCTTCGGGAAGCGAGTTCTCCTCCCTCCTCATCGCCGTCGTGTTCCATCAATTCTTCGAAGGGCTCGCCCTGGGTGCTCGCGTGGAGGACTTGAATATAAAGAGCCGTGCGTTCGCGTATGCGTCCTCCCTGTTGTACACCCTTATCACTCCCACCGGAGTGGCCATCGGGGTTGGGATTCACAGCACCTACAACCCACACGGTGCCACCGCCTTGCTGGTGAACGGAGTGTTCGACTCGGTGTCGGCCGGGATCCTCTTCTACATGGCGTTTGTGGAGCTGATGAGCACCGACTATCACAACAACCCGGTATTCATGCGATCCTCGGTGACACTCAAGGGCGCTTGCTTCCTGGCGCTGTGGTGCGGTGCGGCGGTGATGGCAGTGATCGGGATCTGGGCCTAGTGCTCGCCATCACCGCCTCAACTACCTCCTTGTAATATAGTGTTGATTTGTGAATAAATTTGGATTTCTTCTGATTCGCGATATCCGCCCGTGATGTGCCCGTGATGTAAGCCAGAAATTAACTGAGGTAACACATGTTCGACCAACACTCCATCCAAACAGGTTCCATGACATTCGTACTTTGAGACCTGGGTGGGGTGAAGCAGGGTGAGAAATCAAGGTCGAGGGTGAAGTTTGGATGACTAGGACGATTAGGATGTTATGGGCCTGAACCCAAACCAAGCTTGTAGTCAACTGCACTTTTAAGCGGTCTTCCATTTTCCACCACTTCCAGCAAAGACAAGGGAGGAAGAAATCAAGCAACATGTCTAATGTTCACAGCCGTACCGGTTCGGTGACGGACGAGCAACAGCCCCTTTTGCCAGCAAAGTCCACCACAGCGTTCCTGTCGGAGAACGACGCGCAAGGTCAGGCCAAGAGAGTTCGTAAAACCATCACCGGCCTGTTCTCCCTCATCAACTGCGTTCTACCGTCTCTGGTCGAACCGGAGGATATCACCCGATGTGACTCCACCATCATCACCAAAGACACCGTCCAATATGCCCTCCAGCTGGCCCGTCTAGCTGGCGGCCAGAACGGAGAAGTAGTCGAACCTTACCACGTTATCTACTGCGCTCTCCGCTGTGTTGCTGCATACCAGCACGAGGCGGAAAAAGACGCCTCCTGGACTTCTCTGATGCAACAGAGAGCTCTGGCCGCCCAGGTGTTGGCGAAGAATTTGTAAGTGGTTTAGACGTGGTTTCGATCGGACAAAATCGCCCCTTTTGTTCAAACATGACTCCCCATGAATATAGGTTGCATTCCTTCCAAAACCGACTCACCTTGAATTTCAATGTTCTCCTTCAAAAATACCATGCGGAAGGAGAGGAGGTTTCCAGTGCTAGCTGTGGTAAGTGTTTCTCTTGTTGCTGGCACAACCCTTGTGACTGAAGATGCTACGCTCACATAGTCATCGAAATCGCCATCGAAATCCATGCCACCATGTTCTTAAGCGACTATGAAGTCCAGAAATGCATCAATGTAAGGGCATCCGGTTGGCATCCCCGAAGGAACACTAACCAAGCCTATTCCATCTCCAGACGATATGGGAAGGAGGGATCCTACAGAACGAAGATTCCAACGGAAACACCTACTTTGTCGCATACGAGCAAAGCACATCCGGATCCATTTGGCAGTACTTCAACCCCGAGAGACTTCAAGTGCCCAAGTAATCCGTTCGGTCAATTTCGGGTGGGTTGCGTGGGACACTAACCGGACCTTCTAGGTATCAAGATGCCCTTCGAATCGTCTACTTTTTGGGCTTCCTGGCATTGTACACGTACGTGGTGAACAACCGAACGACCCGGCCCGAGCCTCTAGAGTGGATGATGTACACTTTCGTCATGGGATACATCTTCGAGGAGATTCGACTGGTAAGAGGATGTGTGGGAACCCCTTGTGTGGCCAGCTGCTCACCAACCAATTCCCTCTTCGCAGATCTACGAGGGTGGGGTGTTCTATCTTTACAGCATCTGGCATTGGATCAACATCGGGATGTACCTGGTGTTTTTCGTCTCGTTCGCGTTTAGGATCCTCGCCCTGACCGTCCATCACGCCCACAAGAAAGACGCGTACAACGACATAGCCTACGATTTGCTCTCCATCATGGCGATCTTTCTGTGGGTGAAGACGGTCTCGCTGCTGGACGGGTTCAAGTTCATCGGGAACATGATCATCATACTGCAAGCCATGATCAAGGACAGTTTCATGTTCTTCTCCCTCCTGCCTTGGGGATTTATCGGGTTTCTTCAAAGCTTCTACGCGCTCGGCGGGGGCAACGACAAGGACGACGAGCTGGGGCTGTTGTCGACGTTCAGCCTATTGAGCAGGGCGTTTCTTGCGTAAGCGATCCCCGTTCCGAGATACGTCCCCACCAACCGCTCGTACTAACCATGACCACCCTTCTCTAGGGATGCGAATTTCACCCAGGCCGAAGAGTATCACAACGTGTACGGGGCGTTCCTGTTCGGCCTCTACCTGTTTTTCACCGTGGTGCTGCTTCTGAACATCTTGGTGGCGCTCTTCAACTCGTCCTACTCTCGGATCACCGAGCAGTCGGAGAGCGAGTACCTAGCCCTATTCACGTTCAAGGTGTTTTCCTACCTGAAGTCTCCGGACCAGTTCCCCTTCCCTGCCCCGCTGAACCTTATCGAGGTGCTCTTCATCATCCCCACCTCGCTCGTGATGTCTGAGAAGGGCTACGCGAGGCTGAACCACGCGGTGCTCAGTGTGCTACTGTGGGCCCCCCTGATGTTGATAGCCTGGCACGAATCCCGACACCTGGTCGGCCCCTCCTTCGAGGCGCTGGACACCATACTCCACGAGCAGCTGAAATCGGATGCGAACGACGTCATGGCCCATCAAATCACCCGCGGTTTCCTCCCCTTGAACGTGGAACTCGAGAACGGGGAGACGAAGCTGGAGACCTACCTGGAGTACCAGAAGCGTCAGAACCTCTCCCGATTCTCCACCCTCCATCACCCCATCAACTCCCTCAAGGGGAAGGAGATCTCCGGCCTGGAGCTGGCCGATCTGATCCAGAAGGTCCAGCAGAACCACGAAAACCTGTTGGAAATGTTGACTTCCCTAAAACCCTGATGGTCGTTGGCCACACCACCTTACCCCACTCAATTGGCGACCGGCTAATAAACATCTGATGGCTGTTTCATTGGGTGTCTTCTATCCTAAGCAAACCAGTCATGAACCGGCATATTCTGACTGATCGTAAATGCTCAAGTGAAGGGGGGGGGGAGAGAGAGAGGTAAAGTCCCACTATTTGGCTAATGGATACTTTGGATCAGTCATAAGTGTTTTGGAGTGATTGGCACCAATTGGGAGAACAAGTAGGTTACGTGGTTTTTGTTGCAGCATTTCTGAGAGTATTGCCTTTGATCAGTGATCTGGTATCTGGAATTGTCAAAACTGAAACCGAGTCCTTCTGATGTGGCCTTGGTCAGAGATAATAGGTTCTTGGTAATTTCTGATACACAGAGTATCTCTCTGAAGGCAAGTGAATGGTTCCCTTCATTACCTCTAAGGCTTACTTACACAGTTACCTATCCAATTGCATGATGTGGTCTGTTGTCTCCCATGAAAACCTTCTTGATTGGAACCTCTTGATACTGGGTATGAAGTCCTTTTGGTGTGTAAAGTGCTGGGATGCTTCAGAGTTCAAATACCATATCTGAGAATCCTTGCTTGTTGTCATACGTAGTGCAGATACAATTGGTCTATCTTCAGTGGTCACAGCATTCTCACATTCATGCTTTTTTGATTGATCATCTCTGTTTTGGCAGCACCAATATGTTATGGGTTCCTACCTTTGTGCTGGCTGCAAGCTAGACTCTTATTTCTTTTCAAGGGTCTTGAGTGCCTTCATTGCTGGTTATTGCTGGCTATCAAAGCGTTATCTTCTTCCTTCTTATTAAGGCTTGATACTCATAGCTCCTCATCCAGGTGCCCTCCATATGTTGTAGGAGTTTTGGAGATATTGTAAGTGATTGGGAGAACAGGTAGATTATGTGGCTTTCACTTGATGATTTTTTGAATGTAAAAGTAGTATTTATACTTCTACATGGTCTTGGCATAACAAATACATAAAATATGTGTAGGAAGGTCCCAAGAATATGCATACACAGTTTGGGGCCATTTGAACAACTTGACAAAATTTGATGTTCCAGGAACCTGATAAATTGGTGAAAATATTTCAAGTAGATCCCAACAAGGGATTTGGTTGGAGTTCTGTAAGATATGCAGGTAACAATCTAAGTGACTAAATTAGGTGAGTATTTAGGTGCACTCACAAATTTTTACAACACCATACTTATTTCTACAGTCAGATCCACAGTTCATAAATTTTGGGATGACACAAGGCCCTGAAGCCTACCAGTCAGGCTTTTCAGGAGGGTAACTCCTTCATTGGTAGTTAGCACTCTCACTGATTCAATCTCTTCAACCTAATGGGCTGTTTCTGATAAGTAGGTCTTCATTTTACTTCCTGGGAGCATCATTTTATGGAGCCTTTCTATAATTGATTCATTCTCTCTGCAGCTGAACATGACTTATAGGTGTCTTCTAATCACTTATAGCCATTCCTGGCTGTTTTGTCTCTTGAGCACTGAGCTAGCAGGATGTCTTTGACATTAAGGTAAATGCAGTTACATATACCTTGTTCTTTCTTGTGATACCTTAGGGCTGCTTCTCTTACACCATAGCAAGTACATTCTATTTACATCACATTACTCCACAGGCCTCTGTTGCATAGAATCATTGCTGCCTTTGCCTTTCAGACTTTGTTGTTAGATCCATCAAGCTTTCCAGCAGAGGGGAGAAATCAACTAATGGCAGTGGTAGACATTCCATGAAATGAAAGCTTAGCACTCAACAGCTGCTGTCAGAGCTGTATAGATTGTAAGTGGTTGGGAGAACATGTATGTTATGTGATTACTACTTATTGACTTCTGATTGCAAAAGTAATATCTATACTTGTAGATAGTCATGGCAAAAAAACTGGATAGAGTATTATGAGCAAAGTCCCATCAACATGTGTTCAACATTTGGGGCTGTTGGAACAGCTTTAAGATTTTTATGTATCATGAGTGTATGGACTTGGTTGTAAAAGTATTTGGTAGCACCTACATAGTTGCCTTACTTAGCCACTTTGATCATTACCTACAGATATTACAGAACTTTGATCAGAGTATTTGTTGGGATTTACTTGGATTACTTTGGCCAAATCATCAGGTACTCAAAATATGAATTTTCTCATAGTTGTCCAAACAGTCACATACTTTGCACACATGCTCTTGAGACCCTCCTGAGCATATGCTACTTGCTTGTTCTGCTAAGTGCATGTAAATATATGGTGCAACATTTATAAATGATGAACCATTAAGTGAAGCCACCAGTTCTACTTATTCTCCCAATTACCTTCAATAACTTCAATACAAATGCAACAGTCTATGAGCCCCATGTTGTCACTCTATGGTATGTCTACTACTGCCATTAATGGTATCTTAAAGGCTTGATGGAGCTAAATGCTAATTCTGCAAGGGGAATCCCAAGCTGCTGCTACAGAAAAAGGCCTTCAGGATAGTGATAAGGGAGAAGAAAGCCCACTTAAAGCTTTATAAGAAGAATCCCTAATATACCTAAAGAATGAACAAAGTACCTTTTGGTGCATTTGCTTTAATATTGGGGTCAAGTTGCTAGTTCCATGCTCAGGAGCAAAGTCACCAACCATGCATGTTCAGCTACTAAGAAATTGTCTGTTAGACAAAACTCTCTACTACAAAGATGCTCCCAGGAGGAGAGATGAAAAATCTAATCAACACAATTGTCCTGTTAGTTGTTAGATAAAATCTGTGGGCATACACACTCCTGATGCAAATGAGGTAATAAACCTTCTTAACTAGCCTGAAAGACAGACTTTAGGGCTTGGTACCCCTGCTAGAGTCTTGAACTGTGGATTTAATCTTATATTGAGTATATCTCAGGCTCCTAGATGAGGAATTAATAAGATGAAGTGATATGGAGAAGGAAGAAAGAAGCCTAAGTCAGCACTGAAAATCATCTAAGGAGGTACTTAATGTTGCAATACTCTGAGAAGTATTGGATATGACAGGGAGAAGTAGAGGATTCACATGTTACTCACTTGCATTTATTGATCATTGGTAGGTTATTTATGCCTTGAATAAGTAAGGCAAACAAATTTGTAGAGTTTGCTAAGAAAGGTCCTAAGAATATTTGAGCAAAGTTTGGGTCTTTTGGACAACTGTGAGAAAGATCATAATCTGGGTGCCTGATAATTTGATGCAAATATTCAAAGTAATTTCTGACAAGAAGCTTAGTCAGGACAGAGGGCTAATTACAGAATAAGATCTGTGCAACTAAGTTAGCATGAATATTTAGTGACTGCAGAATGATCACAACACTCAAAACCCATAAATAATAATAATCAAAGAAGCTCTGGGGAATGTTGCCATAGTAATTGATAGCTGCACACCAGCTAGACCTTGACACCCATTGGGCTAGAGCTCTGACTATCTGTCTTACCATAAATGATTCCAACTGGGTTCAAGTGAACATTCCGTCCAATAGTACATGAAAAACTGCCCCAGAACTCTTTTGCAGCCATTTTGAAGATCCCCTCAAGAAAGCAGGACTAAACTGCAACTCATGGAAAGCTTAAATAAAGCCTAAGAGTTGCAGCAAAAAACCAGAGTTGATAACTTATATGTTGAAGACAACTGCTTTAAATGTGGAAAGATGGAATATAGATGACCTGCCTGTCCTGAGAAGAATTCTACACCATTAGCAAAAATTACTTATATTCCAAATGATAATTCAACTAATGATATGAAAAGATATGAGGATGCATATTAAGAGCTTATAGCTCAGGATTATCATAACCTCTGAGTTTCCTGCTAAAATTGCAACTGTCAAAGAAAAGCAGCAACCAGCCACACAGCTAAAAGCCATAGAGGTGCAACTTACCCTCAAAGCCAATCATATGAGAGTACTACTGGATACTGGATCATCAAACTCAAAGGACTCAACTTGGATATGGAAAACAGCCAGCAAAAATCATACTTGCAGCCAAAGACCTCTCAGCACCAAGAACTGGTATCACCAACCTAGTCAACATACATTGTGTCTCAATAACTATAATCCTTCAGATAGAAGTTATTGACATTCCAGATGGACCTCAGGGAGTCATTGGTCTAGACACCTTCATCATGCTTGGCTTTCACAATGGTAGACTACCAGTGTCCTATCCAAGAATCACTAAATCTTGACCACACATAATGAATCAGATTCCAGAAATTATCTCATCTCAACCAGAAGAAGAAGAGTCAACCCCAGATTTCTAAGCATATTCTCAATCAGTCAAATTGGATACTCAGCCAGCCATAGAAAGAATCTGATCCATTACAAGGAAGAGTATCTGCACTATTCTGGAATCAATTGTTACACTTAGATCACCACCAAGAGGGTCAACATGGAGGGATAAATACTCAATTCTGCATTCCTGTCAACACTTGGTGGATGAAATAGTCCAAAAATGGGCTGAAAATAGGATTTTCACCCATGTCCCTGTCTACACAACATTCAACAGTTCCTTGATGCTTGCACCTAAGAAGGATGTTACTGGGAATCCAACTTTGAGGAGACCCTGCTTGGTCCCCAGACCTATGAACAAACTTCTCCAAGATGACAAATTTCCAGCATCAAGAATCCAGGATATCTTTTCCTCACTATCAGGAGCAAAAGTATTCTCCAAGTTGGACTTAAAGGATGCATACCACCAATTCCAGATCCACCCTAATCATCTGCATAAGACAGCCTTTACTTGATATAATATGCAATGAATGTTTCAGGGGGCTCCATATGGCCTAATGACACTGACCAGCAAGTCCCAGAGAGTCATGAATGAAGCACTCAAGAATGCTCCATACACATTAGTGTCTTTAAATGATGTCATCATATTTTCCACAAACCATGATGATCATGCAACTCATGTCACTGATGTAATCAACAGACTGACTGCCATTGGACTGATTCTCAATGCTGAAAAGTGCAGTTTTGCTTGTCTTTAAATCAATCTACTTGGATTTATAGTCAGAACAGCTGGCCACCAACTAGACCCTTCCAAACTGGTTAACATTGTGAATGGTCAAAATCCACTAGCACCATGCAGCTGTTGTAGGAGTCTTGGAGATATTGGAAGTGATTGGGAGGACAAGTGGATTATGTGGCTTTCACTTACTGATTTAGTGAATGTAAAAGTAGTATTTATACATTTACATGGTCTTGGCATTACAAACACGTAGAATAGGTTAAGGAAGGTCCCAAGAACATGTGTGCACAGTGTGGGGCTGTTTGGACAACTTTGAGAATTTTCATGTTCTGGATACCTGGTATTTTGGTAAAAATATTCTAAGTAAATCCCAACAAGGAATTTGGTCAGTATTCCCTAGGATTTGAAGATAATGATCTAAGTGACTAAGTCAGGTGAATGTTTAGGTGGAATTACAAATTTTTACAACAGCAGCCTCATCATTTTCATGAGGTTTTCAACTATTTCACTGAGCACATACCATTCATGTCCTCATTGAGTGCCCCTTTGGATGCATTACACCATAGCCCTGATCTCCCCTCAGCCTGGAACAAGACTCATGACCAAGCCTTTGAGTTGCTCTGCAAACTACTCCCACAAGCACCCATCTTATCCCACACAGACTTTACCAAGCCCTTTGTTGTTGCTACAGATACATCTAATGTTGTATTAGGAGCGGTCCACTATCAGGATAAAGACCAAAGTCTGCCTCATTGGACTTATTTTCAAGCCAGGTCTCTACAACTTGCTAAGAGAAACCACTCTGCCACCAAGAAGGAGCTACTTGCCATAGTCTTTGCCTTGAAGAAGTTTCATCAGTACCTATGCCATAGCCTTTTTACATTGTACACTGCCTACCAAGCCCTTGTATATATCCAAGCTCAAAAGACTCTGACTCCTAAGAAGCTACACAACTCAAGATGTGTGAGGTGTCTGATGAGTGCAATAACCTCTGGGCCTAAACTGCTAGTGTCTTGGCCAATACGTCACTATGGTAAAAGCTCCTGCATCTCTAGCTTTCTAGATGCTCCAAGTGTCTCCAAAGGCATCTGTGCTTCTTGTGCACTACCCTGAAAACCTACTCAATGGCAGGTCTGAGGTGTAACTATTGAAGGTGGGTGCA
>MCFE01001108.1:0-16843 GCA_002104905.1 Basidiobolus meristosporus CBS 931.73 | reverse complement strand
TAACCCTGTAGCTGTTATAAAATGCTTATGAATGTTGAGAAACCCCCCTTACTTAGTGTTACACCCATGGTACTTCTACAAAGGTATCAATACTGACCCTGTTCATGACCAAGCAACTGTTCAACCATTATGACTATATCTTGATAAGTTCCTTATATCAGAATCACTTCTTAAATTGTAACAGGGTATCAGTACCAATTGCCCTGATGTATTCTAAAGATGACTTCTACTGGCAAAAAGAACAAAACAAACATCTCCTCTGGAATGGAGAGGCTTGATGGGAACTACACACTTTGTAGAATCAAAATGAAGATCCACCTTGAGGTAAGAAAACTTTGAAATATAGTAACAGGAAGAGAAGTTGAGCCCAAGGGAACAGCACAAGAAGTAGAGAAATTACAAGAGAAGGAGCAAAAGGCCTTTAATGCTATACACATCAATGTGGAAGGTTCCAAAACTGGACTAACTCATGCTTCAAATACTGCCAAAGCAGCATGGGAATCCTTAGAGAAGATCTTCAGAGCAAAGTCATTATCAAGCAAGCTTTATTTGAAACAAACATTCCTCAATATGAGGAAGAAGCCAGATGATGTCATGGAACAGCTCATTGCCAGTATGGAGACACTTGCAGAAGACCTTCACAGTATTAATGCTGGCATAGATGATGAAGAGGAGATACTACGTCTGCTTTGCAGCCTACCAGACCCGTATGAGCCATTCACACTTTGTTTGAAAGCAGAGGAGGCAATCTGACTTTAGACTATGTCAAAGGAAGACTTCTTGCTCAGGAGCTCTGACAAAATGATTAAGCAGAGAAAATTGAAGACAATGCTTTATTCAGCTCAGAAAGACACACAGATAAAAAGGGAAGGCAATAAAATAAAAAAAAGCCTGGCTGCTGTAACTACTGTAAGAAGCCAGTACACTGGGCAAGAGAATGCAAGAAGGCACAAGCAGACAAACACAGATATTGGAGCAGGCAAACTATATAACTACTGATGAACAGCTATTTCTAAATATAAAAGAAAGTGTAAGTAACCAAAGTCACGAATGGTGGATTGACTCTGGAGCATCACAGCATATTAGTAGTGCAAAGGAGTGATTGAGCAACTTAAAGACTATTCCCATAAGAAAGGATTATCTGGGAGACAAATCAGCACTGAGGCTACCATCAGTGGGTCTATACAACTAAATATGAGTGCTATCTCAGAGGCTACAATAGAAAAACTGAATAATGTACTCTATGTACCAAGAATAGCTAAGAACCTACTCTCAGTCAGTAAAGCAGCTTCTCAGGGACTGAAATTTGCATTTACTAAGCTGAACTGCTCAATACTGAGTGAAAATGGACAAAAAATGGTCTTGAGAATCAGAAATCACAATATATACATGGTAAAATGCAAGATATTATACCCAAGTATATCAAAACTGCTGACACTGATGAAAATAACTGGGAGATGTGGTATAGGAGGCTAGGACTTATTGGGGAACAGAAAATGAGCCAACTGGTGAAATAGCAGCTTGTTTTAGGCCAATATTACTCAATTCCAATCAAATTGTGTGTCTGTGAGCAATATTTATATGGTAGAGAAGCTAGTCACCATTTCAGGAGCTCAGGAGGCATCAACACCACCAAAAAATTTGCTACTGTATATTATGACAAATGTAGGCCCATGAGAACACTGTCCTTTAAAGCCAAGAGATTCTCTATGATGTTTGTTGATGATAAGACAAGAAATATATGGGTTTACTTCTGCAAAGCAAAGGATGAGGCATTGGAGACATTTAAACACTTCAAGAACATGACAGATATGCTAAGTAGGTGTAAATTGAAGGTACTTAGAAGTGATAATGGAGGGGACTACTGCTCAAAGGTGTTTGCAAATCCTGCTCATCTACTTGTATACTTCAATAGACCACTGGTCCACATACACCACAGCAAAATGGAGTATCAAAATGAGCAAAGAGATAGTAGAGCTGGGATGATCCATGCTACATGATAAGGATATGGATTAAATGTTTTAGGCTGAATCTATTGCTACCACTGTATGCATAGAGAATAGTTGCCCAACAACAGCACTGCGTGATTCTACACTCCTTGAGGTATATACAGGCAAGAAACTAGACTAACAGCACTGCAGGATTGTTAGAAGTGGTGTCTTGTATCACATCCCTGACAAAAAACACCTAAAGCTGCAACCAAAGGGTAGAAAAGGGAACTTTCTCGGGCATTCTGATGATACCAAAGGGTATAGAGCTTATGATTGCAAAATTCAGAAGCTGATCAAGAGCAGGAATGTGTATTTTAGGAGAATTCAGATCAGAAAGCCACTGAAATCATTAGCCAGCTGCCTGATGATGCAATCAACATTAATGAAGAAGATATATACCTAATTTAGCCAGATACAGAAGATAACTCTACCAGTTCCAGATCAGAGCAGATTGCGCCAATTAGTAGATCTACCAGAATTATAAATGCCCTTGGATTCTGGTGGCAGACATCCAATGATGATGAAGAAGCTTATCTTGCCTTATGTGCCAAACCTCACAATCTGTAACAGGCAACACAAAGTCCAGCTGCTACGATGTTGCAACAATCCATGTGGGGGAAGTATTATTAATTTATCAAGGCAAAAATGTGGGAACAGGTAGATGCACCAAATGGGAGAAAGCCAACAGGATATAGGTGGGTCTACAAGATCAAGATAACCTCAAATGGTACCATTGGTAAGTAGTAGGCTAGATTGGTGGCTCAGGCCTATTCCCAGATCCAGGGACTAGATTCAAGGAGACATTTGCTCTGGTTGCCGAGTTAACTCCATTTGGACAGTTCTAGCTTTGACAGCTGTACACAGCCTAGATCCACACCAAATAGATGTTAAAACAGCCTTTTTAAATTGGGATTTGCAAGAACCTATATATATGGAGCAAGCAGAAGATTTTGGCAATCCAAAAGGCCCCATCAGGTGTGCAGACTCAGGCAGTTGTTGTATGGGCTTAAGCAGGCACCTAGAGCAAGGGTATAGCAAGATTTACACATCTCTACAGGAGATTGGACTTATTTGTTTCGCTGCAGATCACAGAATATATGTAAAATAGATAAATGAGGATGTTATCATCCTAGTTCCTCATGTGGACAACCTAATAATAGCTACTGGTGACCAGAAGGCCCTTAAACAAACAAAATCAGATCTCTTCAGCAAGCTTGTGATGAAAGATCTTGGAAAATTGAGATATTGTAATGGAACTGAAATCAAGTTTGACATTCCTACTCAGAATATTCTGATGAATCAGTACAGTACATTAGAAGAACTCTTAGCCACTGTAAGATGGAAAATTGCTAGCCTGCTGCTATCCCCATGGAAAATAACCTGAAACTGAGCAATTGACAGTCAGTTTAGGTGAAAAAGGCTCAAGTATTGACTAAAACTTTGCGTATCAATCAATGGTAGGTAGCCTGATGTACCTGATGCTATGCACACATCCAGATGTTGCAGTAACAGTTGGAACAGTCAGTCAATCCATATGGAACTCTGGATCTGATCAGATTATAGTGTCATGCAGATTTTCAGATATCTACAAGGTACCATAAATATATGCATTATACCTGGGTTATTGAATAAAGCACTCTAGTAGTGCTAACAAAAGCAATTTGCCAGTCTGAGAATCAGATGTATTGATAAACATATGAAACTGAGATTCAAAGAGGTAAGATATCATATACTCAAAGAGAAACATATGTGTCTGTGGCTGGTCATATAATTGGTAGGTTATAACTGAACAGGATACAACTCTAAGGCACTATACTGGAGCTCAAAGTCAACTTTAAGGTAATCATGTTGGCAAGCTCAATCAAGTATATTGAAACTATCTTGGTGACTAGTGTTACTTAGCTGGTATGACCACTCTATGCTGGTAGTGCAATAAGATCTAACAACTAGATGGTATGAAACACTGCTAAATATGTGAGGTGTGTTGGATATCTGGAACTTTCTACAAGATAGCCATGATACTGAAGCTATTGATTACTCATGCAGAAGCACAGTATTTGCACCTTTGTAAAAGTAGTACAACTCCAATACTGAGTTGAAAGGGCTTTTCAACAGCCAAAAGCATATTTTGAAAGTTTCAGGGTTGGTACTTTGTATTTGGCAACCATATTAATTTTATTTTGACAATGGGGAAGAGGTCACAGTATCATGGATCTAAGAGGAAAAGGCAAATCACAGGCTGTAATCTGTTTTGCAGAGACTAGTACTAAAGCAAGAGCATTACGTAAGCATTAGATGCTGAATGATGTGAAATACCCCAGTATTTTGGCATTCCCCCTGAACAATTTAGTTCATGATCCAAATCTTGCTTTGTGCACCCAGACTGTGGCCCAGATAAGTGCTCATCAAAATTTCTGCAGCCAACTTATTATTCAGCAGCTCATTAATCTTTTAAGTTATTTTGCAGCCTCCCTCAGAAAGCAAAACTGTGTATAAATATGCTTAGTGCTGGTACGACTAAGGTGATATCTAGCCAATAAAGCGCAGCTCTTATTATCCTTGAAAAAAATTGGTTCATCTCAACCTGAGAATAGGTCTCTGGGTAATTTTTAGCACCATTCAACCTCCTTATCTGCTTGTTAAGCAGCTATATACTCTGCTGTAGTTATAGAGAGTGCTAGAGTGGGCTGTTTCTTGCAATTCCAGGTGACAGCTACACCATTGTACAGAAATGCTGACCTAGTGGTGAAGCCATTATCAAACAGATCCCTTCTCAATTGGAACTATTATTAAAATCCAAGTCTGCCTATTAGTTGCTCTTGAGTATTCCATCACCATATTTATTAAACACAGGGTGATACCTGAAACTTTGCTTAGCTGCTGGAATATGACTATTTCCATTATTTAACATGTACTAGTTCAATATTTCCACGGCCACTGTGGTAATTGGATGCGTAGATGCCCTTTAGTACATTAAGCTATCTTTCACTCTTTGAAAGTGGAAGTTTATAAACTTTCACAGTTGGCTCAAATACACACTGTAGTTTACAGTGCTTGGGCTCAATCTTCTATAGTTAGGTGTTTATCATCTATAAGAATGCTCTAGGTGCAGGTTTAATTGCATACAACAATTGCATGAATCTGCACCCTAGTACAGGTCATTGGACTGGTAATCACCATGTTTCTGTGAAATTTAGTTTCTTGCAGCTCCCTGTTCAAAAAGCAGTGCTGATGTTCAATTAGTGAGTATTCAGAGTGAGTACAGTTGTCAACACCACTACCATGGATTTAAAAACACTCAAGTACTGCTTTTTGTCAGCATAAAATTCAAAGAGTGTAGTGCCATGCAGCACTGCTGTTGGGTACTATTGCTGAAGTTTCAAAGTTAAGACCATATTGAGCCAAAAACATGGAGTCCATTGCCTTAACATATAAACTAGATCTTCCCCTATCAACTTTGTTGTGCTTGCACATTCTATTACTCTATTTGTTGAGTAGTATCAGAAATGGTGGTGTTTGCAATGTTTCATTAGTCAAGTAGTACTTTGCAAGCTTTTCAATACAGTTCCCTTCAACATGGAATCAATGAACCTTAGATTTAGACTCAGTTTGTGTTACTGTAAAGTAACTCTGTGTGCAATAGCTAATATTCCAGTGGCACTAATGCCCTGAAGCTTGTAACTGTCCCTAGCTTGTTTGGCACATGAACATCAATTCCAGACACTCAGTTTGGTTGGAAATGAGTATTTTTGGCCTATAGCCAGTTGATTTTTCACCTATTGGTTGACCATCTGTTGTCCAATGTGTCCTTGCTTTCTATAACAAGTTATTGTGTCATATCCCTGGTTTTAGCAATAATGACCAACTTGGTTACACTTAATCTTGTATTGTAACTTGTGCATATTATGCTCTGCACCCCACAGAGCCAATCTTTGTCTTTCATGACTCATAATTGCGCTGCTAAGCTTGGTAACACAAACTTTAGTCCTTGAGTAACTGCTTTACTCACCAGAGTAGGCCTTGGCTATTCCAGGGGCAAAGACTACCACTGTCAGTTTGGCCATCTTGGCCCTTGCATCATTACTTGTTTTTTGCTGTACACACCCATTAGCAGTATCATCCAGCACAGTGTTGTCAACTAGGTAAACCTCTGTTAAGGAATATTTAATAAGGTACATATCCACTCCTTCATACCACAGATATACTGTGAAGCTCCAAAATCAATATTTTATCAAACACCATAGTAATATACACCAGCAGGGACTGTGACACTTGGCTGACTACTGTAGCTACATGGCTTGCTTATTCATGTTTGTGTTTTTTGTCCTCTTATTTCTTCTTGCAAACTCTTTACTGAGATTCTGGCAGTGGTTGCAATAAACATTTTATGTTTGGTATGGTTGCTTTCCTTTCTTTTCTGTCAGCCTTTCTTAGCTGAATAGGGTGTGTTCATAGATTTTGTCTGCATGGTCATTATGTTTGAGTACTCCAAAAAAAGTCTTCATGTGACATTCTCTTAGGTCCAATAGGCTTCTCTGTCTTAAAAAAAGTATTAGTGGAATGCACTTGCCTGGTAAGCTACAAAGTAGATAGAGTATCTTCTCTTCCGTATCCATAGTGTCATTGATATTCTGAGCTTTCTCTGCAAGTATCTTGCGTTTCAACTTCTTTGTCTGCTACTATATTCAAAAGTTATTTATCATTAAGGAAGATCTGTATCTTGATTAACTGAAGTGAGAAGTTATTCTGTTGGCTGATAAAAGCCATAGCTAGAATAAATCAAGGCGATTATAATCACAACCTGTTGCAATCTAAGAGGTGTCTTAAATATAAGAGGCTCTCAGAGGAATAGTGGAGAAAGTGGAACTGCTGCTACTTTATAAAGTAGCTCAGTAGTTTTATTATTGCAGAAATAATACAAATGTAGCATTTGGTACAAGCATCTCAAACCCTCAGAGTCTGAAATTCTTGCCATCAGATCTCTCCTTTGCATGGCATATATTTGTGTACTCTTGTTCTTTGGTAAAACCATATTTAGAGTAGATCAATGCAATCAAAGCTTACAGCTAACTGCAATTTGACTATTGTGTCAAATGTCAAGAACTAGCAAACTAGTGCTAAGAGTGGAACTGTTGATTTCCCACCAAGAAGAACAGGATCATTTTCTTTGTAGAACTGACACATAGGTAATAAAAGTTATAAGAGTGCTCAATGTCCATAAGCATTATATAGTACCTTAGGGGCTGACATGTAATACCTGATGGTGTTGCTGATTCATTTTCAACATTAACAGAGTAATCACAGTACTAAAATTATGAGAGAGACAGACTAAGCAGGGACTATAAATGAGTTCCAGAGTGACCAAGACTAGTGTCAGAATGTCAAGTAATTAGGCAGCTGCTGATTGATACCCATCAGTCCAGTAACTTAGTAGTAACTGTGGATTCTTAAGTGAGACAACCATAACTCTTGCACTATGCATGTATAAAGTTAGCTTTATGCAAAGCATGTGCAGGTTGAAAGAACAGTCAATGTGAAGACTGTACACCTTCTTCTATTGGTAGTTTTAAACTTGACAATTAGAAGCAAATAATGCCCAAGTGTTGTATAGAGCTGAAGTAGTTATAGACCTGACAGTTTGATAAGCAGCCTCAACACCACTTACAAAATATCACCAGAGGAGCACCCAGTGTACTGGTCAATATCCTTGTTTACATGGCTCAAATGCAACTGCTGTTCAAAAAATGTCAGAGACCTCACTAGCCAATGCTTATGCCATGCTCCTAGGTGGCATGTTCCAGCCCCCTATTTATTTAAATTAAGTGACATGGATTCAAAACTCTCCTGAGGCCGGTAATCTGGCTAAGTTGTGCCATCTCAGGCACCACTTTGTCTGCAGAGAGCATCTAAACAATATCATATCCTTTGGTTCATGAAATGCAGTGCCTTTATTACCTTGCACTCCAATATAGAATTGCAATTGTAAGTACAAGGTAAATTGCAACCTTTCAAGCATACCAATTATCAGTTAAAACAGTGTTTCTGGCAAAGTCTGAAATGCTCAGGTAGTAGCAGCTACCAGAAAGATCACAGACTAGTGTTAGAAAAGACCAGGTGGCCCAAATGCAGCTGCTAGTTAGTCACATACCTGTCCTCTCCACCTGTGCAGATGCTAATATCACCATATCTGTGAGTGTAGCATTGCCAAGCAAAATGATCAAAGCATCCATTTTTCTTTCACAACAAGTTTAACCTTACCATTTCTGATGCATATCTCTTTAGGTTGTACCAGTGATTTATTGAGTTTTGCAGTCATTTCAAGAGCTTAGTGGGCTTTGTTATAGCCTGAGTACTTTGGGCCTTTGTCATGCCTTAAGTAACACTGGCAGCTTGTTAAAGGTACCCTATTTAAGTGTCATAGTGGCTTGCATGCCTTGTTTCTGCTTAAATATTTAAGAACACCCAAAATGTTCATTTACCACTGTTTTATGTGCTTAGCATATACTAGGGCAAGCTTAGGATTATGACTATTTGGCTCTTACCTGCTAAATATGTACTAGCTTTAGAGTTGCAGTTCACGCAGATACTTATGCTTACAATGTCAGTTGCATCATTCAGGATATGGTTGTTTAATTTAAAATAATGGTGGGCTTGTTTGACAGATTGCTGCCAGCTGAGGTGGCTGCCCTGTCTGAGGTCATTCTCACCACTTGATCTGTATAAGCAATCAGAAACTATCAAGTGTGTATTTTTCCCCAGCCACTAGGTGCTGAGTGCAAGATTTACACTGTCACATTAGCAGCAGCATAAGCCTGATTAGACAACACTAAACTACTGAGTAAGTTGTTTACAAGATACATGATTGTTTAATGTTCATTTTCAGATGCTAAACCAATCTGTGCACTGCTACACAGCTCACATGAGGCATTTTACCATTTATTTCTGCCACAACTGGCTATAAACTGAACTATTGGCAACATGTTGAATCAATATATTACTTTGGTGTGAGTGTTTGCAGGCAGTGGCATGCATCTGTTTGTGCTGCAAGTTTCCTTTGATACATATTCTAACTATTGCCCAAAGTGTTTCTCAGTACATTCATATTAAGTACAGAATCCCTGTAAGTCATTATTATGGATGCAGCTGACAGCTCTCTATTCATCATTCAAGAGGCATATGCTACTTGCAGTTACACAACTGAAGGATGCTTCTCAATGAACAATGAAGTGTTGCAATACAAAGCCATGTTGGCTCAGAAAATTGCTCCTTGCTATCATTAATTTAGTATTTTCAATGTGAGCATTATTTGAATATTGAATCATTCAAAGACCTAAAGATAGTATTTATATAGTCAGACACTTGTGCAAGAACTAAACTTCTTGTCCTAAAGTGTCACCACCCCTTGTTAGTGCAGTTTGCAACAATATGAAATCATTTCATATGAGCTCATGAGCACACAATGCCAGTGCATTTCAAGCCCATATATCCACTTGATGTTTTACCACACCCTGAGGTAATATCTCACCTCAGGGCCTCCAGTAATGATTGCTGTTTCAATACACTTCATATTGACCAATCTATAGCTTTTATATGCCTCTGATATTAGCAATTCTTCTGTTGGCATGGAAGACTGCATTTAGCAACAATATTCAGATCAGCATAACACACCAAGTAATTTGGTTGGCACTGCCCAACAAGTGGGTCCCAAATTGTGCAATACTAGGATCTCCTCATACCATCACCACTCACTCACTTTACCCATATGCCAGTCCTGTGCAGATGAGCTTACTCCATTAACTATTTTGTTAACAATTTGTATGGTGACATAGGACAAAGGGGAGATTGTTAGTGACTAGGCTGTTTTATCAATTAGGTTAAGGTGGGGAGAGTCTTAAGCTCTACCCTTTGTGCCAAATAAATTACTTGGAAACAAACCTCACCAGCAGGGATAATCACTTTGCAGTGCCTTTGGTCCAGGGTGCATTGTTTCAATGCTATGTGGCTAAGCTACTATATGCTATCTTAATGCAGATTGAAACCCTCAATGCCTAAACATGAACATCACTGCATTGGGACAAGGCTGAATATAAAGGTGCTGACCTCTAGAAGATATGTGTCTTTCAGTATTGCAGTTACTATTGTAATTGGGGCAGTGTTTTAAATCTAAGGATTCTGCAATACAGCATATATGGAGTATACAATTATCAAAAGAATAATTTCAAAGCTCAAATGGCAGCATCTGGCATCAAATGTTGTAGTTTAAGCTGGTATAAGAGTTTATCTGAATCTTTGCAGCAGCAACTGGGCCATACAGATCTTCAGAATATGTCATCAGTCTTGCAGGATTGAGGCTCAAGCCTTCAGCTGCAAACAGAAGCCATATGCCTTGTATCATGTTTTGTTAAGATATGTCAGGATTCAGAGACTTAACTCTATAGTGGGACCAAATCCATGCTTAAGATGTATTCCAGATTTAGCAAAAGCCCATGTGGCTGTTATTACTACATGCAAATGCTACCCCACTGACAACAAATGCCAGAGGAAGAGTAAGCAAACCTTCACTAAGTTTGAAGCATTCTCATTGTTAAGATTTACCTTATAGCTAATTTGCATTGCGCAACTAACAATGTTCAGTCAGAATTAGATGACTGAGATGACTTTATTGTTAGTTGTATAAACTTGACCATGTACTCTGGTCTATAGAGCTACGTTACAGGTTGAGCATCAAGACTTATCCCACTTTGCATATACTACCATTTAAAGCTCAAGCACTAGAGTTTTAAGTACTTATCACTCTGTAAGTTTATGCCTTGCATATATAATTAATATACATACGTCTTTGCCAGATCAAACTAGCTGAAAGATACCAGGTATTCCATCAATTCAGAGCCTCCAAGCACTTACTGATAAAAAAGTGTTTAGTTTGACAATATCCATGTGTAGTGAAGTTATCACTATTTGGGAAGATAACACTTGGTGCATAAAGCTTATAACAGCCACTGACACAGTGGTTCTAAAAGTGTTCATGCTGACCTGCCACCATTTTACAGCATCAGTGCTATGACAACAATGAGGGCTCAACCTGTAGTGTATCTACCAAATTGTTGCCAGACTTTGATATATGCTCCTAATTTTTTTGAACTATATATAGGCATATAGAGCTCTGACAGACCATACCTTCAAGTTTCAACAATTACTACTGACAAATCTCTTTTAACTGTAGCTATATGCAACTTCTTACTTGAGATGTTTATTTCTCTGTAAATGAGTTCTCTGTTCAACTTGACTAGGCACCTCTAATTGAATATATCAGAAGAGTACTCAAGTAGGCTAAAACTGTATGCTCAATGGCTATACTAGATATTGCACTAACCAAGTGCTCATGGATATTATAGAAAAGAACCAAGTAAGACCATACACCAAAAAGTGGATATACTAACTTGTATCAACCAACTACTGAAATTGTTATTGATCTGATGGAATTCACTCTTTGACCACTAATCAGCATTAGTAACACTGATACCGCTCAGAGGAGCACACTTTCCTAAGGATTTGTTACAAAAATCCTAGGTACAAAGCCATTGATAGCTGGCATCAACAACCTGGCATGTATAAATACAATATATGATAGTATTCACATACACCAGTGCCATCTGGCACCATTATTCTAGAATAACTTCAAAGTGCAACCAATCAAGTGCTCATTAAGTAACAGGATGGATTGGTGAAGCAGCAAAATGGCATATATTTATTATTTTACTTCAGCAACCGGCAACAAGGCTTGGCATATACAAGATCATAGTATTTGTCTTGACTGTGCAGTCATTCTTATTATTCCACTATGGCTCAGAAGTATATATTTCTAAGCAGTTAGGCAGAATTGCTTCATTTTACAAAAATGTAAAGCCCTACTTCTCAGCATGCTACATTTGTTGTGAATGTATTTCCTGTTGGCCCTCTGTGGCACTTTTTGTGACTAATAGCTCTGTAAGGCACCTTCCTACCTATCAATACAGAGAATCAACAGAGCAGGTTATCTAGTTATTGACTCAACTACCTAGGGTGTAGATACTGATAGCACTTTTGCATGTATTGATCCCAGTGTATAGGTTACCTTCTGTTGACAAAGTAGGCTTAGGTCCATTTAGTTTACCAGAATCCTTTGATTAAGTGCTCTGTATGTATTTTTTGGGCAAGGTTAAAAACCAGCATAAAGCCCTCATCTTCCAATATACAGTATTTATGGGCCCTGCATAGTATCAAAATTTGCTTCACCAATGTATAAAGCAATTCCTCTATAATTCTGTTCTTTTTAGATATTTTTAAATCAAGTCCTGTTGAAGATGAGTGTATATGTGACCTATTTTACACATCATACTGATTTGCATACGTTGCTTTTTTGTAATAAGTGGCCTTTGGCCATCAGCAAAACCATGTCCCTATTGACACTTTCCCTATTGCTGACTTTGAAACTTTTGACTTTAATATGGATATGCCATGGCAACAATGCTAATACAGTTTCCAGTCAAAAGTTAGTGAAAACAATGTTTCAGATACCCATACATGAAATATTTAGGTAAAAAAAGTTTAGCTGATGTCATGTAGTAATGATCAAGATCATTTGGTATTGACACCTCAGCAGCTGCTTGAATGTGCATTACCAGATTTAGTGTGGATGTACTACTTCTCCTAATCACTTTGTTGGATGCTGCATATATTGCTGTTTTGGTCTGATAGTAATCTTTTGGTGTATCTGCTGACTAACACCACTGACTTATTTGGTCCCATTTAAATGCTAACGGACTCAACATAATCACCTGTGAGTTGATTTTATACCCCTATGACTAATACATCCAAGCAATAGATTTTGGTTGTGCCTGCCATCAAAGCAGAAGTGGATTTCCACAGTCTCTTCTCTGTCATCAACAATAAATTGATGGCCCTGCACTGTCAGCCAGTCTAGCAAGCTGAAGTTTCACCCTGGAAGCTCCATCTTGTTACATAATATATTCCTACCTTATTTGTAATTTAGTAAGTTCAATTTGGCATGGTGTGACACTTTTCAATGTTGCTATTTATGAGGGGCTAAACTCCTTCCCTATATTGCCTCCTGGCACTACTAAATTTCAAGCTGTCTATACATGTGGTGATATAATCTAATCAAATCTCTAGGTAACACCTAGTGCCCTTTTAGTACTGTATCATATGCCTCTTACTATTTTTGCAGTGCTGGTGTGTTCTTGGCTGTCTGACTTCATCTTTCATTGTGTCTGCAATCTTTGGTCAACTATGGCTACTTGGCTCTCCTTGTTCACCACACAGTGGAGTTAATGATGAGTAGAGTTATGGACAGTCACCCAGCAGTCAAATAAAGCAGCTTTTTGTGCACATACAATCTGCTAATTGCTCCACTGACATGATTATTTAAATCTTGTCCTAGCAGTCCATTATGCATATCTGCAATGTTGTTTGTCAAACAGTAGGTATTCTTATTTACTGAGTTCAGTTTCAGCGGGCTAATTCAGCCAGATATTCCCAGTGATCATGTTCTTGGGTCAATATAGCATAAAATAAATCTTAACACTTCTGCATAGAATAAAATATCATAGCTGCTTAAAGAAACATGCAGACAGTCATCATTTATTGGTTGACTAGGCTAAGAATATGGTGTATTTGGCATGCCTTAGAAGTTGTCAACTTTGCAGGCACAGTGTGGCTCCATCAAAAATATCAAGTTTTGTGTGCAATTACCCAGGTATAATGGTTTGGTGTCTTAAGCTACAGTCCCTGTTGACCTCATGCCTTTTAGCTAGGTTTTAGACCTCAGAAGCTCAATCTACTTGTCCAAAATAGAATTATCCATATATGTCTGCAACATTTAGCACCACTGACTACAGTGAGCCAAAATTGTGTCAGAAAAGATACAACCAATTACTGCACCACAATAGAGTATAGTACAGGATAAAATGTAACATGTGCTAAGCTTAGTTAAATTATCACCTTGGCAAGGGTCATGGATAAATTATCACCTTGGCCAGGGTCATGGATAAATTATCACCTGGGCCAAGGTCATGGATAAATTATGACCTGGGCCAAGGTCATGGATAAATTATCACCTGGGCCAAGGTCATGGATAAATTATCACCTTGGCCAAGGTCATGGGTAAATTATCACCTGGGCCAAGGTCATGGATAAATTATCACCTTGGCCAGGGTCATGGATAAATTATCACCTGGCCAAGGTCATGGATAAATTATCACCTTGGCCAAGGTCATGGGTAAATTATCACCTGGCCAAGGTCATGGATAAATTATCACCTGGGCCAAGGTCATGGATAAATTATCACCTGGGCCAAGGTCATGGATAAATTATCACCTGGGCCAAGGTCATGGATAAATTATCACCTGGCCAAGGTCATGGATAAATTATCACCTGGGCCAAGGTCATGGATAAATTATCACCTGGGCCAAGGTCATGGATAAATTATCACCTGGGCCAAGGTCATGGATAAATTATCACCTGGGCCAAGGTCATGGATAAATTATCACCTGGGCCAAGGTCATGGATAAATTATCACCTGGGCCAAGGTCATGGATAAATTATCACCTGGGCCAAGGTCATGGATAAATTATCACCTTGGCCAGGGTCATGGATAAATTATCACCTTGGCCAAGGTCATGGGTAAATTATCACCTGGGCCAAGGTCATGGATAAATTATCACCTGGGCCAAGGTCATGGATAAATTATCACCTTGGCCAAGGTCATGGGTAAATTATCACCTGGGCCAAGGTCATGGATATATTATCACCTGGGCCAAGGTCATGGATAAATTATCACCTGGGCCAAGGTCATGGATAAATTATCACCTTGGCCAGGGTCATGGATAAATTATCACCTGGGCCAAGGTGATGGATAAATTATCACCTGGGCCAAGGTCATGGATAAATTATCACCTGGGCCAAGGTCATGGATAAACTATCACCTGGGCCAAGGTCATGGGTAAATTATCACCTGGGCCAAGGTCATGGATAAATTATCACCTTGGCCAAGGTCATGGATAAATTATCACCTGGGCCAAGGTCATGGATAAATTATCACCTGGGCCAAGGTCATGGATAAATTATCACCTGGGCCAAGGTCATGGATAAATTATCACCTGGGCCAGGGTCATGGATAAATTTTCACCTGGGCCAAGGTCATGGATAAATTATCACCTGGGCCGAGGTCATGGATAAATTATCACCTTGGCCAGGGTCATGGATAAATTATCACCTTGGCCAAGGTCATGGGTAAATTATCACCTGGGCCAAGGTCATGGGTAAATTATCACCTGGGCCAAGGTCATGGATAAAGTATCACCTTGGCCAGGGTCATGGATAAATTATCACCTTGGCCAAGGTCATGGATAAATTATCACCTGGGCCAAGGTCATGGATAAATTATCACCTGGGCCAGGTTCATGGATAAATTATCACCTGGGCCAAGGTCATGGATAAATTATCACCTTGGCCAGGGTCATGGATAAATTATCCCCTTGGCCAAGGTCATGGATAAATTATCACCTGGGCCAAGGTCATGGATAAATTATCCCCTTGGCCAGGGTCATGGATAAATTATCACCTTGGCCAGGGTCATGGATAAATTATCACCTTGGCCAAGGTCATGGGTAAATTATCACCTGGGCCAAGGTGATGAATAAATTATCACCTGGGCCAAGGTCATGGATAAATTATCACCTGGGCCAGGGTCATGGGTAAATTATCACCTGGGCGAAGGTCATGGATAAATAATCACTGACACGCAATGGCACTAATTGGCACTCCCCAATGGAAAAAGTCTATTATATGCTTCTTGCAAACATATGCTTGGTTGTTGCCCCTTATGGCATGAGTAACTCTTGAATATTTGCAAAAAATATTTTGGTACCTAACCAATATATTGCTTCTCCCTGCTCTCTACTAGTTCCCCTTGTAGGTATACTGTGGCTGTAGTCTGTATGAGTTCTTTATTGCATGATGTAGAAACTGGCCTGTAGCCAAGGGAAACCTGGCATACTGTAGTAAGGTTGTGCTAATAAGAGTTGGTTGTGTGCTATATCCAATCCATGTTTGCATTACTTAATTGATTACCCATGCATTAAGGCTGTCTATCTTCTTAATGCCAAAGGCTTAGGTGTCTCCATATGTGCATATATCCTCAGTATTCTCTAACTATTTCTGACTGTCCTCCATGCACCAACTCATCTCATCAATGATGGACCTAAAAGTAATGATATTGATGAGATTGGGATATGGTGGCACTTGCAACTGACTTGTCTTCCTATTTCCCCACAAATTTGCTCCATAGGAAACTCCCAAAAGGTGAAGCAAGACCCATTATTCTCCACACACTAAGGAAGATGGAGTAGAGATTGGATACTGTAGCAGTAGAGATCTATGTGATCAGCTTTATGCTTGTAGAATGGTCACTCAAATCACAATATGCTCCTTGCATAAAATCTGCAGATGTGTGAAGTTAGTATTGTGATCCACTTCTGGATAAAATTTCTCTAATGGCAGCATATGACTCCCAATGCTTCCAATGTACTCTGAGCAGGAGTCAATTTAGTGGGTCACTTGAATAAATACATGTCTGGCTCATCCAGTACTTGCATTTGTATTGTTGCATAAATATATATGGATATTGGCGCAGTCTTCATCATTGCACTTAGCAGCTTCAAGGATCTTCAATATCTTTTGATTTCTGGCTTGAGTAAAGACATCACTGTCTCTCCCTCCATTGCTGTGATTGGTTTCTCTGTGTACTTTATGTGTGAGCACTGCTGTTGTGCTTTGAAGACTGTATGGTATTC
>MCFE01001107.1:0-16958 GCA_002104905.1 Basidiobolus meristosporus CBS 931.73 | reverse complement strand
GATGCCAAGAAGGCCGGTGCTGAGGTGGTAAAGCAGGTGGACTCCGCACTCCTCAGCGGTCTTCTTTACCCCCGGTCTGCAGGCACTTGACGAGGAATACCTCGGAGTGGATGCCCAATTCGGTGGCGTGGATCAACGTAAGATCTTCACTTTCGCTGAGAAATACCTGCCACACCTCGGCTACAAGAAGCGCGCCCATTTGATGAACCCCATGGTTCCCGGATTGACTGGCAGCAAGATGAGCGCCTCCGATGTCGACTCCAAACTCGACCTCTTGGACGAGCCCAAGACAGTGGAAAAGAAGATCAAGAAGGCGTTCTGCGAGGAGGGCAATGTCACCGAGAACGGAGTCCTCAGCTTCGTCAAGTACGTCCTCTTGCCCATCAGCTCCTTGAACGGAAAGGAGGCCAACTTCACCATCCTGCGCCCGGAGAAATACGGTGGAAACGTGGTCTACACCAACTACGAGGCATTGGAGGCGGATTTCGCCAACAAGGAGATTCATCCTGGGAGATTTGAAGAAGTCCGTGATCGAGGTGTTGAACCGGCATGTTGGACCCCATCCGTAAGGTCTTTGAGGATCCCGAGCTCCGCAAGTTGGCTGACCTCGCCTATCCTGCCCCCGTCGCACCCGTCAAGGTGAAGAAGGAGAAGAAGAAGCACAACAAGAAGCCAACTGCTGTCGATCCAGCAGTCACCGGAAAACTGCATCCCCCGAGGCTGTCCACTGAAGCCAGTTAAATCCCATGGCCACTCCCCCCTCCCTCACCCCTCATTCCTCATCCTCATCCCTCACCCTCGACCTTCTGGCTTCTCGTCAATTCAATCCCTCAGCCCAAATAAACGTGTTCTTCAGCCATTCCCATGATCACCTGATTTCACAATTTTAGGTAAAACCATCATGCGCTCGTGCCATGTAGAACAAGATAAGGTGAAGAATTGGAAATAAAACCTGTAGCACATCTTTAAATGAACCTAAATAGCCAGTGAACGCTACGGCTGATGTTACGAGAGGGAACTGTAAGGCCCCGGGATAGTGGACAATGCGGGAATGAGTGTGTAGTGGCCCTGTCAATGGGAGTTTATAAAGGTAGGGGGGATTGGATGGTACTGGATTCCACTCTTATCACCATGGTAAGTGATCGAATTCCCTCCCGAATCCCCATGCATATCCACTGACCGATCCCACCTATCTAGGCTAGTCAATTTCAACGAAGAACAAATCGCCGAGTTCAAGGAAGCCTTCTCCCTCTTCGACAAGGATGGTGATGGTAGCATCACCACCAAGGAGTTGGGCACCGTGATGCGTTCCCTCGGACAAAACCCACCGAGGTGGAGTTGCAAGATATGGTGAGCGAGAATCGACGCCGACGGCAACGGTCAGATCGACTTCAACGAGTTCTTGAACTTGATGTCCCGCAAGCTCAAGGAGACCGACTCCGAGGCCGAGATCAAGGAGGCCTTCAAGGTCTTCGACAAGGACGGCAACGGTTTCATCTCCGCCTCCGAGCTCCACCACGTCATGAACAACCTTGGCGAGAAGCTCTCCGAGCAGGAGATCACCGAGATGATCCGCGAGGCCGACGTCGACGGTGACGGTCAGATTAACTACGAGGAATTCGTCAAGATGATGGTAAGCCTTTCTCACCCACCAATTTTCGCTTTGGTATCTCGAGTGCCAACACCCGCACCCGCACCCGCACCCGCACCCACGCTAACTCTGACCTTTACCATCTAGATGACCAAATGAATGCATCCCCTACGTTCCCATTTGTATTAAAGTTAATAAATCCTGATAATTTTGTCGATAAATTTGGCCTCATTTCGCATGGTTTAGGATGATTCAACGCCATATCTTGGTGGTCGAATGTCCAGGTAAATGATCAATTGAAACCACCTTCCGAAATGGTCGACGCTGTTGGTATCGGTGTGGTGTCGGGTCACCAGAACCGAACCCTCGTCCACGTTTCACAGTACCCAATCAGTCAATCAGTACGTATTGGGTGGGATGTTGACATGTAGACTTATCTCAATTACCCAGATCCACAGGCAGGAATCAAGGCGGGATGTATAAAAGATATGGTGGTGACATTTGCACGTTTCACTAGAACCCTTTCCCAAGATATCCCCTCAGCCCATGAACCCTATCTTCCAGTTACAGTGCCAGACTCAAAGTTACGAGTGGGGGAAGCTGGGTGGTGAGAGTAAGGTCGCACAATACGCTCAGGCTAGTCCCGACTTCGTTGTGGAGCCCAAGAAGCCCTACGCTGAGGTATGCCGAGCTCCCTCCCAAGTCCTGGTCCTTTACTAAACTAACCTCTACATAGCTATGGATGGGTACGCATCCGAACGCCCCCTCGGTCGCCCTCCTTCCAGGCCAGGAGCCGGTATCCCTGAAAAGCCTTATATCGGAGAAGGTGGAGCTGTCGACGGAGGAGATCTACCGGAAATACGAAGGAGAGTTCCCCTTTCTATTCAAGGTGCTCTCCATCAACAAGGCCCTCTCCATCCAAGCGCATCCGGACAAGAAATTGGCCCAGCAGCTGTTCAGCGAACGTCCCGACCTGTACAAAGACCCCAACCACAAGCCGGAGATGGCGGTTGCCCTGACCCCGTTCGAGGCGTTATGCGGGTTCAGACCGCTGGAGGTGATCCGACAACATCTCCAAGAATACCCGGAGTTTGCCAGGTTGGTGGGGGCCGACTTGGTGCAACACTTCAACTCCACTCTCGAGAGATTCCCCGATGCCGAGGGTGAGGTGGGCTCCCTCGAGAAGAAGAACGCCTTGAAGGCCCTCTTCCAAGCGGTGATGACCCAAGAGAGCCAGGTTGTCGAGCGGGAGTTGACCGCGCTACTGGCCAGAGTCACCAAGGAGTCAAAGCACCCGGAGATCACCGAACTCCTGGTGCGACTGAACTCCCAATACCCTGGGGACATCGGGTGTTTCGCGGTGCTGTTCCTGAACTACACCGTCTTGCAACCTGGGGAGGCGATATTCCTTCAGGCGAATGAGCCCCACGCGTACCTCTCCGGGGATTGCATCGAGTGCATGGCCACCAGCGACAACGTGGTGCGCTCCGGGCTGACCCCGAAATTCAAGGACGTCCAGGTGTTGGTGAAGATGCTGACGTACGAATCCTACGACATCCAGTCGAAGATCATGCACGGGGAAAAGTTCCATCAGCTGACCCACTCGCTCCTCTACGACCCACCCATCGAGGAGTTCTCGGTCCTCCGTACAGAGCTCCCGGCGAACTGCAAGGAGAAAGTGCCCGGCATCCATGGACCCAGTATTCTGATCGTGACCAAGGGGAGCGGGAGCGTGGCTCATTCCGGGGAGACGATCCCGTTGAAGCAAGGCCAGGTTTGGTTCATCTCTCCCGACATCGAGGTCACCTTGAGCAGTGATGAGGAGCCGGCCACCTATTACCGTGCCTTTGTTTCGGCGGAGTAGTGCTCGCGGCAGTGAGCAGTGAGTGAGTAGGCTTAGATCAAGATGTCCTGGTTGTATTATTTCGTGTTCTATTCTAATTCCCGTTGATGTACCAATAAAAATTTTGTCGATGTCCCTTTATTTACATTGTTCGAGCAGATCATACGGTTCGTAGCAATATCCTATCAGGACTGTGGAGCCGTTAGTCGTCACATCTACTGAGAAAAGTTCCTCCCATCCTCCGTTACCTTCCGATTCCGCGTCGCGGTTACCCGGGGGACTCTTGTCATCATAGGCCAGGACTATTTGGTCCATGGACTTCAGGGCGATCTCGTTTCCTTGGCCTAGCAACTTACCATTGACGAAGGTCCCGTTGGTGCTACAAAGTCCCAGTGAACGGGTCGAGGTTAGTGAACGTGCAAGGATCTCTTCGTGCTCCGCAGACCCACCTCTTATCTTTCAAGTAAACGACGTTCCCACGTCGCTCGAGATTGCAATCTAAATATCCGGTGAGCAATGGTGTGTGTGTGTGTGGGGGGGAGGGTGGCTGAACCTACGTATGCTACTGATTATGGGGTTGTTGTATCTGACTGCCGCGGGGCAACCTAAATTTCAATGCGGTTAGAAGGTCACATAGGCGCACAAAGGAATCGATCCATGGATTCTAACTTGTATGCCTTCCGAAGGCCAGCTGGTGCCCTTTCAGCCAAACGTTCGGGTGATTTGAGTGCAAGGATCGGAGTCTGCCCCAGATCGTCACCTCCCGGTGATCCAGGGATTTCTTTCGCTTGGCTGTGGGGGAATCTGTTGGAAGATGCTTGGAGCCGAGTGAGTGATTGATCCAGGAGGAGGATGAGGGGTTCACCGGAAGCCTACCAAGACTCGGTTCTTCTGTGGAGAGGGGAGGGGGATTCGGAACACGCTCGATTGCAGGTTCGATGCCACGGTAGAGGTGACATTCGACTTGAATACGTACTTGACGAAATCTTATGACGTGAAAGGAGTGGGTTGAGCTACGGGCTACGGGGAGTTGTGGATGTAGACGTTTACGCTACCATTGACATCGGCTTCGTTGATAATGATGCCGATCACGTCGTTGTCATTTAGCAAGGTGACCTTCCCTTTCCCCAGCGGGTGGCCATTCACGTAACACCCGTTGGCGCTACAACAAAGGGAGGAGTTGGCTCAGGTAGCGGGTGAGGAAGAAGAGGAGGAGCCCGATTTACCTAAGATCCTGCAAGTAGGCTTGATTCACCGCGTCTTTCCACACTCTGCAGTGTTTACCGCTGATTCGGGGATCCTGGATTTGGATCTCGCTCTCTAAGGGAAAAACGTTGGTCAACGGGCGTCCCATCATCGCTACACCCATCTTGAACTCACTTGTGCTTCGACCGAAAAAGTTTGATTCTCGGTAGAGTTGAACGTCTTTTCCCGTACGACTCCCGGGGACTATCTTGAGGGTTCCCCAATGTTGGGCTGGGTTCTCCTCTGTTGGAAATGGGGGTGGATTTAGTGATATGATGGGATTGTTCGCTGCCAGGCGTGGGGGTGTTACCGGTGGTATTGGAGGTTTCGGATGATGAGCTCTCTATAAGGTCGGTTCTATTGGAGGTATTCTTGATTTGAGTGGAGTCGAATGTTCGCTTTGCTGAGGGTTTATCCTCGATTATAAGGGCGGAGTGTGGGTCGGACTTTAGGCAGTGCCATGGGTGAGATCAATGACCGGGAAAGGTGGATTAGGTAAGTAATAGCCTACAGTGAACCAAGGATGATCGAGCGTCTCATCGATATTGATTCGTTTGTTCGGGTCTTCGGTTAGTAGGCGTTCCAAGAGGTGTTTTGCTAACAAGGGGCTGGTTGATGAGTGAGGTCGGTCAAGAATGGAGGTTGATGATACGTGGCTACCTTGGTCGCTGACCCTCGGGTGCTTTGGAAACTTCAATACACGTGGGGTCTCTATTTTGGTAGGCATCGATTCTGGTGGGGAGAAAGGGAAACTTCCAAACAGCCTGCACGAGGGTCGGGATTCCCGTCAGTATCTATCGCGAAAGAATCGCCAGCCTAGTGCGCCTACATTAAGTACAATATAATTCCTGACGACCACAGATCTACAATGGGAATGGTAAGGTTCCGTGGAAATCACTGCCTACGAAGAAGTGTACCCACCGACTGCTTGACTATAGCTTCTCTGGCTATCGGCTGACATGATTTCTACAGGCAGAGCGATTAGTCCTCTGCGAAGCCGGCTCGTTGATTATCACCGCCTTACCTGGTGCCAAATAGGTCAAGGTTCCACACATCGTTTGTAGAATCGACTGCTCGCTTACTACCTTGGCAAGTCCTTTCAATGGTAGAGATTAATCATCGTGTGGCTAGAACGGCGGAAAGGCCGGAGCACCTACCAAAGTCCGAGATCTTTATGGTGTTCTTCTCTTGATCTGTCATCAAAATATTCTATAGAATGCTAAGTGTTTGGGGATTGCTGGAGCAAGGAAATTGTCAATCACCTCGGGCTTCATGTCACGATGGGTGATTCCTTGATGATGTAAATACTAGGCGCTTTTAGCGGGGCGTGGTGAAGGGTTCAGCGGCAAGGCTGCCTACCTGCAAGGCGAGGCATATCTGGTGGAAAAGTGACTTGCATTCACTCTCCGGCAGAGTTCCCTTTTCGGTGATGTAGGCGAGAAGATCTCCACCGGTGACCAGCTCCATGACGATCCACAGGGTCTCCTCGGTGTCATAGCAACTGACGAAAGAGACGATGTTCGGCTTCAGAGGGATTAGGGAATCGGGAATCATCGAGGGTTGGTTCGGGATTTCAGTGCTTATTCACTTACGTGGTTGAGGGTTTTCAGTATCTTGACCTTGGTTGATGTACAAACAAGTATTAGCGAACTCTCGGGGGGATATCGGGCCGGTTTTGATCACCCACTTCACGTGCGAAGGCTTCCTTGACTTTCGGCTTCATGAAGAACCGGGTTTTATCGATCACCTTACACGCGTAGTTTTCTCCCGTCTGCTTGTCTGCCACCAGATGGACGACCGAGAAGTTCCCGCTAAACGGAGGTGAGGGTTATTTGGGGCCGATCAGTGGCCAAGACGACCCAAGTCCACGTACGTGCCAAGAATATGCCGAAACGAATACTTCTCGTGGATGATCGCGTGGTTTTTCTGGTTGAAGGTTCAGTGCTGAGCGATATCCGATTGTCACAAGCTTGCTGGATATGGTCGCATCTTACCTGAGTCACCTGAGTCTCCGGTTCGTGGTTTGTGATTTGAAACAGGTAGTCTAGGAAATAATCGTCAGCCTCGGTACAGGTGCCGCCTCTCACGTAAATAAACACTGACGGTGTCCTGAGCGACCATTCGACTTGGGTAAAGTCCCTAAGCAAAGTTCGTCCCCGTGAACCAACAAAATCCGGTTGCCTTTCCCTAGAGGTTTTTTCCCTATGTATGTGCCATTGGTGCTAACGTACGATTCACCAGGAAGGTGGGGTGGGGGGATGGGGTTCAGTTTGATTCTCGGGAAACCACTCAGCACCATGTTTGTCGATTACCTGAGATCCTCGATGAGTATAGAAGTTCCGTGTATGGAATGGTCGTTTTTGTAAGGCTGAAGAAGTTGGGTCAATAAAGTCGGACGTCTCGGTCCACTTCGACCAACGGAGTATGTGTACGTACGGTGAAGATTCTGCAATGTTTGTTGCTGATGCGTCTGTCGTCGGGAAGGACGACGTCGCAACCTGGATGTCTACCAAGGAGATAGCCGAACTCCAGTTTCTCTTTGAACAAGTCCACAGGTGGGAATTCGGGGGATAGGGGGATGAGCTTGGCGAGGATCTCTTCCTGGGCAAAGGGTACCTCTTGGGATTGGGATACCTCCTGGGTGCTTTGGTCCGGTTGGGTCGGTTGGGTCGCAGAGTCCATTACCTAGAGCGTGTGGGTTGGTTAATTCGGATTCTCTCGATATCGATGCATATGCCGTGTACTTAGGACGTACTGCTACTATGGCTTTCACTGCGACTACTTTCTAAAGAGAACCGTAACCAAATATTGATGTGATCCTGATTTAAATGGGTCCGGATCTAAGACAATTCCTTCGCTGTGAACTCGATTTTAATGGGAGAAAATACATCGGTTCGGGTGGAATACACGTCTGTTGATGTGGAGGTGGGATTAATAAGATTTGGTGGAATAGGCGGGGGGTACAGTGTGGGGATTGGTCTCCGTTCTACACAGACAACTGCTGAACCCGCCGGGCTTTTCGATCTGCACGCACAGCTCTTTCAAGCCGTGGATATTTCTCTTGACCAGGGAGTTCACTTCGTGACGAATCCTATTCTCATCTTCATCGTCACCGATGGTCAGGTGAAGCGTGGCGATGGTGGATTCACTGTTGTTAGGCCAGAAGCGGGCGTTGGTGTAGGACTGGACGCCTGAGATGTTGGAGATCTGGCATCGGTTGAATATATGCATTAGGGAGCCCGGAGTTAAATGACGCGCTTACCTGAGGCAAAACTCGCTCCAGTGAATGGGCGATCTCATGCGGGGAATGCAGCAACAGGATGTCCATGGAGGTTCGGATCAATGGAATCACGCTCAGGAAAATAAGAGTTGCGATGAAGATGGATGCAATCGGATCGAAGCCAGTCCACCCGAATTGCTCTATCAGCAAGGTAGATATGATGACTCCAACGCTGCCCAGAGTGTCCGCCATGATATGCAGGAAGACCCCTAAAAAGTCCACTCGATCAGCATCCCGACCACACATCTCCACGAAACCCCCATACCTTGCATATTTGCATTGTGTCCATGACCATCACAATGGCCGTGAGCGTGGGTGTGGCCATGGTTGAAGGCAAAGATCCCGATGAGGTTGACCACGAACCCAACAAACGAAACGAGTAGCAGCCGGTGGGTGTTCATTTCGGGCGGGTGCATCAATCTTTCTGCCGCCTCTATTACGATAAAGATCGAGATGAGAATCAGGAAGATCCCATTGGAAAAGCCCGACAACGTCTCAATACGGGAGTACCTGAGGGGAGGTGAAGTTCAGGAGGACGGCACGATGGGTTAGCATTTGGTTCTCACTCACCCATAAGAGAATGTCTTGTTGGCCGGCCACTTGCTCATGACCGATGCGAATAAGCCGATCCCAAGGGCAAGGCAATCGAAAAACATGTGGATTGCTGTGTTCGAGAGCGGCATTAGCGGGGCTGAGGATAGCTTGGTCAAGGCCATCACATCACTTACCGTCAGAGATCAGGCCCAAACTGTTGGTCCACACGCCGTAAACCATCTGGACGAACATGTATGACAGATTCAGCAACAGGAAGTAGAAGATTTGTCGCGAATCCTGATTGCCGAGGATGACTTGTAGGTACGATCCGAACTCGCCCATCGCTCCGTTGGTAGACAGCCTGAACACACCATCATGCGTCGGAAGCAGCACGCCGCCAGATGCTTTGGCGAAATCCTCCAGTTTGAAAGGAAGGCTGGGATCAGCTCTCAGGAGGTGATAAAGGCCTAGAGGCATGTTAGTACTGACCATGATAGACGTGGGAACACTAAAGCACCAACCAGTTCCATAAACCACGACCAAAACCGCATCAAGAAAAAGCCTGGCGGAGGTGGATGAGGGTGAGGAGCATGCCAAGGCAGTGACAACAGTCACGCACCAGCCAAGGCTGATTCGGGTCTCGATTTCCATGGTCCTGTGACCTGACGAGTTGTAGTACCGGTTGGTTAAAATAAACAAGACCACGAATATCGCGCCGAGCCCCAAACAAACACCAAACCGATGGGCCTGCTCGCTGTGAGAAGACTTCCAAATTCCCAAGTCAGCATCGGGTTACGGTTGACCTATGGAAGGGGTATACTAACGGTGATGTACGCGAATCCTGCCACCGGTGAGATCCCAAGTGCCCCGATGGCCGAGGCGATGGCCAGGAGTGGTAGTCCCTGGAGTTCTCTGGACACCCTGGGACCCAGAACGCTTTTTTGAACCACCGAGAGCCATACAGAGGACAGTACGCACATGTATCCGACCAGCCTTTCGGAAACCGCGGGGCCTGGGGGTTGAAAGTAAAGATTTGGCTTGAGTAAATCGTACTGAGGGTCACACGACCTGGTGAGAGCACGGTACCGGTATGCTGAGTGAAGTCGAGGAGGAGGGTGGCGAACAACGAGAAGGTGGTGAAACCTATACCAAGCAACTACCCCCAACGTAACCGTGAGTTTTCGGTCCCTGCTCAACAACACCACGGACAGGGTCCACTTACGTGTGAAGACTCCAGTATCCCGGTCTTTTTCGAGCTCCACTTGAAGACGCTCAGAAGGCCGAGCTGCCAAAGCTCTCCTTGCTCCGTGAACATAAGTACTCTACGAAGGAGGGTTAGCACCGGGTTACCACGTGTCCAGGCGTGTGGTGGGTTCAAACCTAAGCGGGGATAAACAGCTCAACCCCTTTAACAGGAGTAAGGTGGAGAAGGCGTGGGCCAGGGAGTAAGCTATCACTGGCGTCCACTTGGCCAAAGGTCAGTACGGGTGGCTTGGGGAGTGAGGGGGCGTGGAGGGCCTTACTTTGCTGAACGACGTGAGCCTTCGTAGGTTCAGGGTCGCGCGGGTGAAGGGCGCCAGGATAATCGTGGTCAAAGTCAGAACGGCGAAGGTGAATGTGGAGCCAGAGAGGCCATTGTTGTGTAGTACCTCCTTGGTGAAGTACAGTGTGAGTGCGCGGGGGATTTGGGTCGCCAACAGAATACCAAGCTCGGTCAACATCGTCAGTGCCTAGAGCTGGTTGTCACTGGGCCATATAACGGAGGGTGCTGGTTCGATTTAGGTCAGCGGGTATCCCCCTTCAACGTCCCACCATCTGAACATGATTAAGTGGATGATTTGAATTAACCAAGTTTATTGGAGCCGGGTGAGATGAAGTCACACGCAGTCGTACCATATCTCCTCCCTTCCCTTTCCTGGGATTAAAAATACATGGATTCGTTCTTTACATGAATGCTCAGTCCAGTTCGATCCGGTGAATGGAGTTGGCCAACTCGTCGATGGCCTTGCTCTCCTGGGCGGACTTCTTCTTGTACTCTGCCGACAGCAGCGACATCAACTGGGACTGCGTGGCGTACGGGTTCGCATCCTTCACCCGTCTGAAGTTCTCCTATTGCGGTAAGGATATGCTGGGTCAGCGCCGACCACCATGGTTCCACGATAACATCCAACCTACCTTGATGAACAGCTGGTACTTGTTGGGTTCCCGTTTCTTGAACGGTGTCCCATCCTTCTTCAGCCTCTCCATCTCCCGCAGTTTGCTAGCGTCTCAGGGGTTAGTCGTATGCGGGTGAATTGGTGATTTTCTAGGGGGTTACCTGCGACATACTCCGCACGCGTGTCTATCCGGATCAATGGATTTCGAGTGTCGGCCGTAACTAGACGGATTGAGGTTAGGGTACGGGTTAGGGTACGGGTACGGTGACGGGCAGTTATGAAGAACATCGTCCACACTTACACTTTCTTACACATGGGGTTGACGCACTCGAAGTAGTACTTGTAGGCGATCTCGTAGGAATGACAGGTGGTGATATTGAGGTCCGGGTAGACCTTCATCACTTGCTGTGCCCTGTACCGAGTGAGTGACGGTTCGAAAGGGATGGGGTCAAGGTCGCCATGAATTACCAGTATTTGAACTCGGCCCCGTGCGCCGGTTTCGCGATATGATTGATGATCCAAGCTGCGCAATGGCACAGCTCGTGAGCCAACGTGTTCCGGAGTCGATCTGGCCCATGGTCGCTTGGTTAGCTACTCATTTAGGCGAGGGAAGGGGGAGGGGGAGGAGGAGGAGGAGGAGGGGAACTTACCGATGTTGTCCACCACTTTGGTCGAGAGCTCTACCCTGGAGACGTAGGTCCACTCGTCGTCACGTCTTTGCCTAAAGTGAATGGTGAATACCGGATACCACGGGAGAGGATGGGTGCCGCCAACGATACCTGTGAGAAATCGCTCGGCCAGCGGTCGTTTTCAGTGTCACCGACCAGGTGATCTTCATCTCCTTGGGTAGCTTGTTGTCGAACACCTTCCGGTTGTACTCGTGGAAGAGCTCCCGGGTCAGGTGTTCCCGATGCTTTTTGAATTGTCGGACGGTGGCGGTCTTGGAAGAGGAGTCGATCAGGGTGGCTGGCTGGGGAGTTCTGTATGGGGTCCGAGGGGTCTCCGGGGTGGGTGGTGGCTCCATCCAGAACGTGTCATCCTCCTTGATCTCGATCACTCGATTCGTGATGTTTCCCTCGCTAGAAAAATCTCCCTGCTCAGCGATCGCTCTGTCACAGTCACTTCGATAGAAGGGGCCTACTTACTACACAATGATCCCGGAGTCGAGGTCGGAGTCGTCGGAGCTGACTGGTCAAGGTGAGTGAAAGGTTCGGAAAGGATGGTTTCTGGGAGAGAGAGGGGGGGGGGGAGGTACCTTCGGTTTCGGAATTGCCGTCCATCTCGTTGTCGCTATCTACAGTGAACTTGGGCGGTTGGATATCCTCAGGGGTGTCAAAGATCGAGCTTTGAACATCCCGATGCGGAGGGTTGTCGGGGGTAGCATTGTGTGCTCCATCGAACTCAGGGTCGTTCAGGTCCACCTCAATAGATTGGAAGGGGGGAGTGGGAGGTTGAGGTTGGGATGTTTCCGAATCGGAGTTCTCGTCGTCACTGTCCACCACCAAGAGTCGGTTGGGCTTGATTCTTCGCTTGACCGTAAACAGGCTGTCCGGACTATCGACCCGGTCCTCACTCAATTTCTCCGGGGTGCAATTCAGGCTGGAATTCGTTTCGATCATGGTCGCCTCGGAGTCCACGTTGAATTCCAAGGTCTCATGCTCAGATTCCTCGGACTCCGTCTCGGTCTCGGGCCTGATCTCGGGTAGTGGACTCTCCGCGGCGGCTTCCTCCTCACCATCGGATTCTTCATCGCTTAGAATCACCATTCTTCGGCGACCTCTAGGTGCAGGAGTGTAGAACGCCTCACTCAACGACTCCTCGTCGTCCATTTCGGTGGGACCCTCGGGTTTGTTCCCCCGTGGTGGACTCGATTCCTTCCCGACCTCTCCCTCCTCCTCACTGTCCAGCTGAATAGCGGAGAATCGATCGGCGACGCTATGGATGTTGCTCCTGTTGTCAGCCTTGCGATTATTGGGGTTGAGCGGTGATCCCGGGGTGGAGTTTCTCAACTGGAACCGCCTGTCGCGACGTCCGGTCCTTCTCACAGTGACGAACGCCAAGGAGGGAAGGTTCGCGCTGTCTGGTGAATCCAGAGAAGCCTTCTTGAGGTCCGGGGAAGGGGTTGCCGTGGGTGAATTGGTCAAGTCGATCTCTTCCGGAGTGAACACCCTACCGAGGCTATTCTCGGCCGTTCGAGTAGGATGATTTATGGTGGAGGGGGGAGTTTTGAACTCTTCGGCCCACTCTCTCCAGAACTCCTCCTGGTTCGTGTCGCAGGGGCTCTCATTGGGATTTTGGTTGGGGGTGAAGGCGAAGGTGGAATCGGAAGTGTTGAAAGGGTTGGAGTTTGTAGAGTAGGTGGGGCCGAGTGGGGTAAACTCGGGGTTCTCGGGTGTATTTGGGTACAAGGGTGAAGGCGTCCCTTGTTGCTCGTCGTATGGGTGGTATGGCGGTGTTTCGGTGAAGATTTTGTTGAAGGGGAAAGGGCGCTCCTTCAGTTGAAGTTGCCGCTTTTGAAGTCCGCTCTCGGGGCCCTCTTGTTGGTTAGGAAGGGCGGGATTGACTTGGACCGTTTGTCCCCATTCTTCCCAAAACTCGTCGTCACTTAAGTTGAACGGGCTTGGCTCATTCGGTGTAGGTTGGTCGGTGGGTTTCTCCTGAAAAAGCCTAGGGGACTCGGATAAGCTGGCTGAAAGTGACTTGACGATACAGAGCGATACTTACTTGGGCGTTATTTGGATTGAGGGAGAGCCCATCTTCACGATCGCTCCATGGAGTGAGGATCGATCACAATAAATATGGTGCATCAAGAGTAAACAAATCAAACTGATTGTGAAGGAGATGGATTTATTGGATGGGATTGGATGGGATTGGACTGAGTTTAGTGACAACCACGCCCGTACTTTTTCAACTTGAAATAATTGTATGGCAACGGAGCCAGAAATCCGGCCAACATGGAGACGCTGAGGATGCTACCCAGCGTGGCGACCCCGTTGTTGGCCAACGTCAGCTCGGCCAACGAGCAACCGGTCGCCTTGACCAACTGGTTGGTGGTGTACAGATTCACCAGGTTCTCGGACGCCTCCATAACCAGCATGGAGATCAGACTCATGCCGGCGGCGGTTCGGAACGCCTGTTTGACCGAGTTGAACCGCTCCTTGTAATACAGGAACACCGTCTCCAGCGCGTTGGAGGTGCCAAGCCCTGCCGCCATGGACAACGGCATGCTGTAAAGTATGGACACGTCCGGGTGGTAATGGGTCAGGTACATGAACATGCTGAGGTCCCCCAAGGAGCAACCAACGAGGCAGCGGGTGGTGTTGATCCCAGCCCGTTTCCACACGGTTGAGTCCGACCAGAACGACAGGTTAGAGACGGGGAGCGAGTGGTCGGAACCCGGGGGGTGGCTGTCCTCCTTCTTGGTCTGGTGCTGACAACAACTACTGCTGTACGCCCTAGGAATAACCGCCAGCCTGCTCCACGCCAGGCCACGCAGCCTCCAAGGAGCGACTCGAAAATTCTGACTCACGGTGAAGGCGTTCATGAATTTCGTATGGCTCCACCGGTCTTTATCCCGGAGATATATATATTGGCCCTCAGGTAATGGCAAATATGCCTCATCGACCTATTTGGATCATCGTCCGCGATGTTCCACCAATCTCGATATATCATCTCGGATCATCCGCAGCCCATAAGAATAGGCACTGCGTTCTACAGTGTTATCTAGAAATCGCTTTGGTTGAAAACCTCCTTATCATTTATAGCCACAACTGTGCACAATGCGGATGGTTTCGAAGAGATTGTAGGTGGGAGGTTCGAAGCTAGGGGTCGTATGAGCTGAGTATTTGGAAGCGGTGGTGGGGGGATTTGATGTAAAGATCCTACTAGGACTTCATACGGACTGCTACTGATATTTTACTGGCATTCCTCTGGTATTTTTCAGTTGAATCCCCAACTTTAAATATCACTGCAGTCAGTGAGCTGACTCTGACCATATTTGGAATAAGAGTAACCCGGATACAACCCTATCTAAGACACCTGTCTATTGGTCCCCAGCAAGGCTAGAACTCCTAATCGTGAGCAATGTAACTTTCAGATGATTTGTATATCTGTTGTAATTATACAGGCATTCCGCTGGCATTGGGTATGTTGTCATAAGATATCAAATAGCTCTTAGAGCTAGTAAAGGCCTGAAAGTTATTGGGACTTTGCAAAAGTGCTCAAAAGCCACAGTACTTGCATATAACTTCTGCAGAGTTTTTTCCAGTATGGTCAACGCATGCTTCAGAAGCTCTGCAAAATAATGAATACTATATTAAGGCTGAGTGAAGTATCAAGCAAATGTCTTGTAGTTTCTCTAGCCCCCAGGAAACTGTTGGTGCTTCTTAGAGCTTTATAGCACTTAAGACTCCAGATCTGAGGTCAGGCGCTTAAAGCCTATCTTGTTTTAAGAGTCTTGGAGATATTGGAAGCAATTGGGAGAACAAGTAGATTATGTGGTTTTCACTTAATGATTTATTGAATGAAAAGCAGTATTTATACTTTTACATGATCTTGGCATTACAAACATATAGAATGGGTTAAGGAAGGTCTCAAGAGCATGTGTGTAAAGTCTGGGGCTGTTTGGACAACTTATCTAATTTTCATGTTCTGGGTAAATATTCTAAGTAAATCCCAACAAGGAATTTGGTCAGTATTCTCTAGGATTTGAAGGTAATGATCTAAGTGACTAAGTTAGGTGAATATTCAGGTGGAAATTCAAATTTTTACAACACTCCCACTCAGCTAAATGCTCATACTGACTAGTCCTAATTTTGACCTAAGATATTCAAACTTGTCTCTAGCTAATGGTTTGGTAAATATGTCTGCAATCATTTCATCTGAGGGACAGTAAACTAAGCTGACTAAGTTATTCTCTATAGCTTCATGTATGAAATGATGTCTAATATCTATGTGCCTAGTACTAGCATGAAAAGTTGGATTTCTACCTAATTGTATACATCCTTGATTATCTTGAAATAATGTAATAGGCAATTTTGACATAGGCCTAAATCTGGAAAAAGCTTTCTTAGCCACCTTGCTTCTTTTGTAGCTTCACAGGCTGCCATATACTCTGCCTCTGTGGTAGAAAGTGCTACAGTTGATTGCTTTCTTGAATTCCATGAAATTGCTCCTTTACAGTAAAGAAGGGTCTAATCTGTGGTGGATCTTCTGTCTTCCAAATTTTGTCCCCAATCTGCATCAGAGTATCCCACAAGATCCTGTTCTGAATCCTTATAAGTGTATCTTAAGCAGATATCAGCAGTTCCTTTCAGGTATCTAAAAATCCGCTTAACTGCTGCAATATGATCAGATCCATAGTTCTGATTATGTTGGCTGACAACTCCCACTGAATATGAGATATCTGGACGTGTTCCAAGCATGATATACAGTAGACTACCGATCATAGATTGCTAAGGAAATTCAGGGCTTTCAGATGGCACCAAGCTCTCTTGATTTGGTTGAGTTTTGACCAAGTTAAGGTTGGTCTCCATTGGGGTAGCTGTTGGTTTACAGTCTTCCATTTTGTACTTCTTTAATATATTGTGAATATACTTGGATTGGCTTAGGGTAATAGTCTGGGTACTTCTGTCTATGGAGAACTTAATCCCCAAGTAGTAGCTGAGTTCTCCTAGATCGGACATCTTGAACTCCTTGGATAGGCTGGATTTAGTCTCTTCCAATGTTTCTAGGTTATTGGTGGCTATAATAAGATCATCCACATATAGAGCTATTATAACTGGATTTGCTCTATCTGGCTAACAGTATATACTATAGTCAGCATTACTCCTTTTGAAACTTGGAGATTTCAAATAAGAATATATCTTGCAATTCCAGGCTCTTGGTGATTGTTTGAGACCATATAGTGACTTTTTGAGCTTGTAGACCAAACAAGGGTTATCTTGGTCAACAAGCCCATCAGGCTGGTCCATATACATGTCCTTGTCAAGTTCTCCATTCAAAAATGCAGTTTTTATATCCATTTGATGAATAAAAAACTTATATTTGGCTGCAATAGCCAATATTAATCTGATGGAATTAAGCTTGGCTACCAGTGCAAAGGTCTCAGTATAGTCAAGTCCTTTTGCTTGAGAGTATTGTCTGGCCACAAGTCTTGCTTTGTATCTTTCAATTGTACCATCAGCCTTGTATTTTGTCTTGAAGACCCATCTGCATCCAATTGATTTTTGGTTGATTGATGATTTGACTTAGTCCCAAGTTTTATTTTCCATCAGGTAGAAATGGCTTTAGAAGGCCACTTGAATAAAT
>MCFE01001106.1:0-17003 GCA_002104905.1 Basidiobolus meristosporus CBS 931.73 | reverse complement strand
CGAAAAAATACCCTGATTCCATGGGGTGGTGGGTACCAGTTGGCCTGATTAGTTTACGCAGGAAACTAAACGCCAAAGTGGGCAAGCGTGTGTAAATTGTCCATTTTTTTTATTTTTTTTTCCGTGCATCCTCATCCGGCTCGTTCGCTCGAAGGTCAGCATTTTTTTCGGTTGGTCAATTTTTTTTAACCACCCAACCTGCTGTAACCTAGGTTGCTTCTCATTAGCATATTCCCTATCACATTTGAAATAACATACCATGGGAAAGGAAAGAGTACAAAGAAAGCAACGCCATGATCCTCTTCATGTCGAACTCACTGAGGACGCCAATTCAACCGTCAAAGTTAAGGCTGGAAAAAAGAAGTTTGCTGATAGGGAAAATAGAAAGCAAAGAGAGGAGAATGAGGTATGCCAGTCTATATGCTCGGGCGCCGGTGCGTTTTGTTTAACACATCCTATCTTTTCAGGAGTACATCGACCCCAAGCTTTCCCGGAAAATTTTGAAAATTGCTCGTGAGCAACAGAATGAGATTGAGAAGGACGAATACTCAGACGACAATGAGGACGAGGATGAGGAATAGTAAGTTTATGCCTGTTGCGCATTCGTGAAGATCACTTTTGTGTCTGACATGATTTTATCAAAGCGGCCAACCTGTTGACAAGGCTACTCTTTCAGCCGCCCTTAACGATAGTGACGACGAGGCTCAGGGTTCCGAGGAGGAGGAGGATGTCGAGTATGAGGAATTGGAGGTTGATGAAGCTGATCAAGCATTATTGGACAAATTCCTTCCCAACGCCCCTAGAGCCCGCCAAACATTGGCCGATATTATTATGGCCAAGATTGAATCCCAGAACAACGGAGGGGCTGAGGAACAGGAGGAGCTTGCTGCCCCCCCTGGCATCAACCCCAAGATTGTCGAGGTGTACACCAAGTATGTGTGGATGCTCCATACTCTGTATTCCTTCAGGCGCTAACTACTTTTGCCCGCAGGGTTGGTGAGCTTTTGGGTCGCTACAAGTCCGGCAAACTCCCCAAGGCATTCAAGATCATTCCATCATTAAGTAACTGGGAGGACATTCTCTACATCACACAGCCTATGGAGTGGACACCCAACGCCGTTTACGAGGCTACCCGTATTTTCGTCTCTAACCTCAAGGCCAAGCAGTCACAGAAGTTCTTCAACCTGATCTTGCTCGATTACGTCCGTGACGATATCCGCGAGAACAAGAAATTAAACCACCATCTGTACATGTCTCTCAAGAAAGCCTTGTACAAGCCAGCGGCTTTCTTCAAGGGAATTCTCTTCCCATTGTGCGAGTCTGGAAGTTGCACTTTGAAAGAAGCGGCCATCTTTGGCAGTGTGTTGACCAAAGTCAGTGTGCCGGTGTTGCACTCTAGTGCCGCCCTTCTTCGCTTGGCTGAGATGGACTACACCGGCCCGAACAGTTTGTTCATTCGAGTTCTCCTTGACAAGAAGTATGCGTTACCCTTCAAGGTAATCGATGCTTTGGTGTTCCACTTCATCCGATTCAAGCAAGACCCACGTGAGATGCCAGTCCTCTGGCATCAATCCTTCTTGGTCTTCGCACAAAGATACAAGTCCGATCTCACACCTGAACAGAAGGATGCTCTACTCGACGTTCTCCGCCACAAGACACATCACTCCATCACAGCCGAGATCCGACGTGAAATCTCGAACTCAACATGCCGTGGAGAGATTCGGGAGGTTGATATGATGGACATGTAAAAAGCGCAAAACGCATCGCCTGTGACCACCCCTTCCTATCTTCCGTGGACACGACCGTATTTTAGTAGAAATCCGTTCACTTCCTAGACCATAGCCTTCTTACTTAGTGTTAGCTTACTTAAATAAATCTAATTTAACCGGGATCGTCATCTCATTGGGCTTCATGGGGCGCGCTGGTGGCCTATAGAATTGTGACTACTTTATGGGACTTGGAACCAGGCCAAATAAGGAATCTCGATAGGAAAGGAATTTTTTTCTTCAGATGTTGTGAAAAAAAATCGAAATACATAATGAAGTGACTCTACACTGGCGCCCTTTCTCCACTGTTCTTGTCCCATACATTTCTTTCTAACGGACGTGTATATCAGCAACATGCCCGCCATCACCGAAGAATCCAGCAAGGCTCAAGTCAATGCTGTTGACAAGGAGTTGAAGAAGGCTAAGAAAGAAAAGAAGTCCGAGAAATCCGGCGAAAAGGTGAAGAAAGAAAAGAAGGACAAGAAGGAGAAGAAAGAGAAAAAAGACAAAAAAAGAGATAGAGAGGAAGCCACTGATAAGAAGAAGGCCAAGAAATCGAAGAAGGCCGAGCCTGAAGCTGAGCCTGTTGTTGTTGCTGAGGCTCCTTTGGAGGGCGGTATCAGAAAATGCTTCTATCAGCCACATCCTGAAGTTGAAGCTTTGCCACAGAGCGACATCCAAGCTTACTACGAGAAGCATGGTATCACCATGACTACTGATCAGGAGTACAGACCTCTTCAACACTTCTACCAAACCGGATACTCCGAGGATATCATGAACTTCTGTAAAAAGTTCACCACACCCACTCCTATCCAGTCCAGCTGTTGGCCCATTGTCCTCTCTGGACGTGATGTGATCGGTATTGCCGAAACAGGCTCAGGAAAAACCCTTGCTTTCACTCTTCCAGCTGTCACCCATATCAAGGGACAGCCTGGTTTTGGAACCAAGCAGTCTTGCAGACCCACTGTACTTGTTCTCGCCCCCACCCGTGAGCTTGTCATGCAAAGTCAAGAAACTGCGGAGGAGGTCGGTGCCGCTTGCAACATTTCCAGTGTTTGCATTTACGGTGGTGTGCCCAAGGATCAGCAGAAGAGAGCCCTTAAATCCGGCGCCCAGTTTGTTGTCGCCACCCCAGGTAGACTTTTGGATTTGGTTGAAGAGGGAGCTTGTGACTTGAGCAACGTGTCCTTCCTGGTGCTTGATGAGGCTGACAGAATGCTTGATTTTGGATTTGAGCAAGCCATCCGCTCCATCATCTCCAAGACCAACCCTCATCGCCAAACTGTGATGTTCAGTGCTACTTGGCCCGAAACCATTCGCAAGTTGGCCAACGACTTCCTCGTAAAACCAGTCAAGGTCACTATCGGTTCGGACGATCTCGCTGTGAGCCACAACGTAACCCAAATCGTAGAGGTGATCGATGATCCTCGCCAAAAGGAGCGTAGACTTCATGAGCTGTTGCAGAAATACCACAAGAGTCGCAAGAACCGTGTGCTCGTGTTTGTTTTGTACAAGAAGGAAGCGGAACGAGTTGAAAACTACTTGATGAGACAGGGTTGGAAGGTGACTGGTATCCACGGGGACAAAAACCAGAGCCAACGTACCGAGGCAATCAGTGCTTTCAAGGATGGCTCCTATCCACTTTTGATTGCCACCGATGTCGCAGCCCGTGGGTTGGATATCCCTAACGTAGAATACGTCATCAATGTCACTTTCCCTCTCACCATCGATGAGTACGTTCATCGTATTGGCCGTACTGGCAGAGCAGGCAAGAAGGGGACTGCGCACACCTTGTTTACTCCCCACGACAAGGCCCACTCTGGCTCCCTCATCAACGTGCTGAAATCGGCCAACCAGCCTGTTCCTGACAGTCTGTTCAAGTTCGGAACCACTGTGAAGAAGAAGGAACACAAGTCCTATGGCGCCTTCTTCAAGGAGATTGACCCCAACGTCAAGCCCACCAAGATCATTTTCGACTAGCCCCTTCATAGAAACAAGCACCTGTGTGTCAGTGTACGGCATCTTCCTTTTGCATATACTTATCCGGCTTCTATATCCAATCCTATTTAATAAATGTCTGTATATTTTTTGTTTCTTCTCACCCGGGATGGTTTCCGCAATCATGACTGGATATAAAAGATCTTGGAGCGACCGGTGCCGGTGATTTCCAACCATGTCTCACCAACTTGATTTACTCCTTTACACAGAACAATTCAGTGTTCTCAAGTTCGCCTCTGGCGCGAAGGTCCCCAAGCTGATTGATGACCTTCCCTTCTACTCCATCACGCGCACCCCAGAGGAGCTTTCCATTGTCACTCTCCAGCCTAGCAGCGAGGTGATGCAAGAGCTACTCGAAAAGGACGGGATGGTTGCGTATGAGAATGACTGGAGGTGCATGAAGGTTCAAGGACCTCTGGATTTTTCGCTGATCGGTATCCTGTCTAACTTAAGCACCACTCTGGCTCAGGCCAAGATATCGATCTTCGCAATCAGCACCTACGACACCGACTATTTGTTGGTTAAACAAAGCACTGTTGATCGTGCGAAAGAGGAGCTAGAGAAAGTTGGTCACACGATCACCATCAAATCAATCTTCTAAGTTCAATAAAATCCCATTTTTTCGTGGGCCTCTCCGTAATTTCGCTAATCCTCCCCATTTCCAGGCTGGTTTTTTTTGGGGGATAAGTTGCTAGCATGATCCCAGCAATATGTGAACCCCAATGTGTGAATTGGATTGAATACTATCAAACCTCGTATTTTGTTACTGTGGCCTCCCACACAGAACCTTGTTCTTGCAAAGCACAATTTAACGATGCCTGTTCCATATGAAGCCCTCATTCCCCTAGGCATCATCTCCGGTTGTTTCGGTGTCACTGGTGTCCTTTTACGCATGTTGAAGGAGAGTTCCAACGATGGAAAGGTAGAGTTTTGACTTGATTAGAGCTGAGAGCTGCTCCTAACCCTGGAAACAGCCTATTAGAACTCAGCCTGATCCATGGACACACCGCATGATGGAACGCGACTTCCGACTTACAGGGTCTTATCGTGGCCAAACGGTATTTGCTTTGACACTACTGCCCTTTCTAAATACCCAACTGACCAGACGGAATCCCCACTACAGCATGAGCCGATTGCTCCTAAGGAGTTCGCCACCAACAGTGTTTGGAGATTGGAGCCGCTTGGGCTTCGAAAATAGGTGTTTTATGATTCATTCACTGTACTCATCTATTGTAACAAGTAAAGGAAGTAAACTCGAGCACATCTCCACCCATTCGACAGCAATGTATTTATGGAATTAAAATCATTAACTTATGTCGGGTTCCTTGCCAAGCCCTGGCAGAATTAACACACGCCCATCCATTGTCGATTTGTTCAGTTTGTAAGTTGGAATATAAATGTAATATGTCACGAGTTATTGCGCTTCACCCCATTAGAAGATACGAAGATCTATCTTAGAGCAAACCGCACCCAACCCATGACTTGACAATAGTCAATCTCCAATTTATATACGGCCTAGTGCATCATCGACATGTTCCTACGCGGAACCATCATGTACATAGGTGCTTTTAAATAAATTGTGAATAAATGCGTTGTAAAGAATACCCTCGACACCGCCGAGGATTAAATGGTAAATGCGTTCAGGGCATAAAATGTGGGATTGGATTTATTGCTATGAGGAGAATTAGTTACAGTGGATGGGATGAATTTTTAAAAGAATTTGTAGTATATCCATAAGAACACCAATGCCCAACATGTATATTGTATGACTGGCCAATCCCCAAATCCTGCGAGCTGGGACCATGATAACCCAGAGTCGCCTGCCTTCCATGCATCTAGACATTTCTTACCATTTTTCATAATGGCTCCACGTCCCCAGGTGGTCACTATCTCATGGCGAAGCGGGTGGTAGACCGTTAATGTGGGGATTAGTTTGATGGCCCACTCTTCGAGAATTCTCTCCCGAATGGGCTCATCGTAAGGAACGGCCAAGAATGGCTTGTCCTTCATGTAGGCTTTGAAAGTCTCCTTGTCTTTGTCCACTGAGATTACCACCACGGTAAATTCGTCTTTGTGCTCCTCCGCGAACTTGACAAGTTGCTATTGAAGAAAAGACTGGTTGTTAAAGAAGTCCTGAGCATGAAAAGTATCGGACAAAGCCCTTACTGGATCGAATATCTCCACTGGCTCGCCAACCCATTGTGCGGTGAAGTAGAAGCCTACAATTTTGTCTGCCAACTCATATACCGGAACTTTCTTTCCTTGGCTGTCTTCCAATACAATCTGGAACAAAATAGACTCTTCTTTGTTAATCGTAGCTGGCGCCACTTTTTTCTCCTCCGCCTCTTCAGTTTCTGCTGGTTCAGGCTGGTCAGTGTCGGTGCTGGGCTTTTCTTTGGAGGCAGGTTCTTCTGTTTCTGTATATGGTGGTGGTGAAGGCTCTGTTTTCTCGAGCAAAGGTTTTTCTACTTCGTTTACGGACATGGCGAGTGGAGAACCGAAAGTAAGCAAATCCTACTTTGAACAGAGGCACTATTTATTCGGTGGATTCCCACGTCCTTCGATTTCGGATTTCCAAACTCTGAAACGCATCTTATCTATTCGAATGTTCACATGAGCTTGTGTGATTTAAGTTTTCAACAGAATCTCACATTGGCACTTTGTGTAACATGACTAGAGTCAATTAATCGTCTTCTGGGACTGAAATGGAATTATTCGCTGAATGAAAATGGGTCTCTGGATATATATATACTTATTTCTACTTTATCCACACAACTGGTGAAGGGTAGCTTTTCAACGACAATGGTGGTTGTACATTCCAGTGTGTTTTCAATCGATTCCCACACCTTTATATCCTTATATTCGTCTATTCTCGCGCTTTTTAGTAAAACGCTGATAGGTAACAGAGGTTTCACATGCCAAATTGCTCCTTGGGTTGGACTTGATGCTGACGGGATATGCCTTGTACCTTGAGTTAGAATTGATGCTGATGGGATATGCCGGATGCTTCACAATTGCTGGTCTTCGTTGTTCTGGTTCGCATCAACCCAGCAATAACATGGTATAATCCTCCTGACCAAAGCTGCTTATTTGTCCATCGATGAATAGTATTAATCATTTGATTTGTCATACATACGAGGAAAGTTTCCATGGCAATGGCTTACGATAAAACCAGATATATAGTCAAAAAGTCTGAAAATAAGCAACCATTGAATTCAATCCATATTTGCAACCATGCCATCTGATCCAGTTCTCATCCTTGGTGCCAACGGGAACCTAGGTAAACTCATCACCGCCAGCTTGCTGACCCAAAAGGTCCCGCTTGTCCTTTTCGGCCACAGTAGTCTACCTCCCGCTTCAGAGGGGGTGAAATCTATCCAAGGCAGCCTTGTTGCCAATGATCCCAATCTATTGGAGGCTGTAAAGGGCGTAGGAGCTGTGGTTCATTGCGCCTCCAGTCGAGCTCGTTTGAAGGAGATTGATATCGACGGTACACTTGCCCTTGTAGATGCTCTCAAGAAGCAACATTCGTCGGTCGAAAACCTACCTCGGATCATCTACATTTCCATTGTGGATGTTGACAAGAATCCAGAATACTTTTATTTCAAGGCAAAGTTGGACGTAGAGAATATCTTGATTGCTTCCGGTCTGCCCTACACCATTCTTCGCACGGCCCAATGGCATCCTTTTATTAAATTCATCGCGGATGAGCTCTTAGGTTTAAAGGATCCTTCTATCAACACCGTCTCAGTTCCTAGAGGCGTGGATATACGTCCTCTGGCCATTGAAGAGGTTGCTGCCAAGATGGTGGACCTTGTCTTGAATGATAAGGCCGAGGGCCTCTTACCAGATATGGTTGGCCCTCAGTTCCTTTCCATGGAGGAAGCAGTAGCTGTCTACCTTCATTCACAAAGTCGGAAAGTAAAACTTGAGCTCTATGAACCCACAGCTGAAGAATATCCTGACACAATGTTCAGAGCAATGACTGATAATGCTGTTGACCCAATTGATAAGAATGCTTATATTGTTGGACATCAAACTTGGGAAGAATATCTTGGTAATCCAAATAGCACTTTTTGGTGAGATTGGCAAAGATATCCTCATTGCTACAATTACCTCAGCTCTGCTACCAAATTATTACTTTCTATGATATTCACTGCTCTAGTATTATTTACAATTGGAATGGCAAAAGCTTACTAGCACATGAATATTATCATATATTTCCTTCACCTACATTACTTGCTATGATGAGGCTTAGTAGTTCAATCACATATTTCTACCAATATGCTGTTACTTATTGGCTTTATTGGTATATTGTATAAATACTATGGTTTGCAACAATAGCAACACTGTCTAGACCATCTAGCACCAACTTTGCATAAAAATAGGAAAAGAGTAAGTTGGTAGTCAAACTAAGATCATTAGAACCAACTTAAATATTCCATACAGCTCAAAAGTGCAAAGTTGTTTGATTACAATTACAGTTTTCTGACACTTAAAATTTAAATCGGCACACAGTACGTCATTTTGCAATCAAAATTTTACCCGTTTTTTGTCTCGGAGTACGGAATGGTAGCGATATTGATACTTCGATATGATTTCGAATGATAATTGGGTAACAACAAGCTGTCAGAATGTGCAAACCCTCCTTTAGTGTTACTGGGAATGTATTGTATACATAATCCTGTAAAGTACAGCCATAATGATACCGAACTACAGATGAACCCTATTTATAGGAAAAAAATCGTGAAAAAATTCCCTCGTTTTGTGGCCGAATCCCACAATATTAGAAGACACAAAAATATTGTATTATATATACTACTCCGGACTAGAGTAATTGACTATGAAATAACCAACTACGTAAGAACAGTGCCATTCCTGTGTGCACGCTTCAAGCCCTTGCTTGAGAAATCGTAGTATGAGTCGTTTTGCTTCTCACAAATAACACAGTTCTATGTTGACTTAAACCAAAATCACATTTGCGGCCATTTAACTCCCAATATCGATACAACTATTTACAGTTCGATGCAGTAAGTACATAAACATTGAACATGGCGCTCACAAGGGCTTACTGATATCCCGAAGTGGTAGCCCAACAGTTCTCCAAATGCAGTAGTTGATACACAACGCTGATGAAAGCTATCTGGCCATGTAGCCATTCACTAGTCCATCCTTATTACCAACCGAATGTCCAGTGTCCCTATTCCTTCGGTGTCTGTGATTGTGAGGTATCGTCTGATGCCAATTCTTTTTAGACTAGTATACTGTGTCTACTGTGGATTGATAGTCCATGAGATTGTACAAAGAGTGTTGATTTGCTTTGCCTACTCAATATTCTCAGTTTTGGTTGATTTATCTGTCAGCACAATGAGTGTATTGAATGTTTTGTTCTGTCTCTGCTACAGAGGTTGTGTATTGTACATCTTGGGTGGGCTGCATCAGAACATAGGAAGAGGAAGAACTATCGTCAAAGTGTTCCGCTCCATTTTGCTTGGCATATTCTAATGCGTTGGCCCCACCCTCCAGTTCGAGACTGGGTCCTGCTTGATACTTGACATTGAAGCCTTTATTGCTGCTGGCATTAGCAATGTCCAGGCTTAGGGTTAAGACAGGGAAAACTTGAACCTTTTGGTAGTAATCGTTCGCATACTGTACACATGTTTAACTGCGATAATGAACCCTTCTATACTCGCGAATGCATGGAGAAGAGCAGACGATTGGGGCAGCAACGGCATCTTGATTCGTGGCAAGGCCTAGAATCACTGCTACGGTAATAAAGCGCATGTGGAGTGAATAACGTATTTGTGGGCTGGTATACAGGCTTGGCTGGACAAATTGCTATAATATATTTCATATCTCACCTTTCGTTGACTTATCAGGTCATTACTCACACTATCTCTATGCTGTTACGTTCCTGCGGGCACACTCCTAACGATTGTTTGGGCTCCATCAGTATTCTGCATTCCTCTCACACATATCCATAGTTTCATATTTTTTCAATTTTCTTCCATTATTTTGTGGAACTCACCATGACCAAACCTTATATTTTGTCTTTATTTCATGGAGCATACTAGTGCTAATCCTAGTATCTTTGAAGTGGCGCCGAGCAGATCTCTTATACTTCTTGTACCCCCCTCTGAGTGCACGCGCTGCTGGCTGAGTGATGATAATTTGTAGAGGGTTTGATCAATGACTTGCGCTTGGTCAACTGGTTGGAGTTGGACAAGGCATTGGCTTTACTGGAGGAATGGCCATTGATTTTGTCCAGCAAGGCTTGGGATGGTTGAAGATTGAAAATATCGAACCCCTGCAACCCAGAGAATCCTGGCTGCTCACCCGAAGTCTCGCTTTTTTGCATTGGCTCACTCATTTCTGAATCGTCCCCCTCCTCAGTTGACGGCTGGTATTCTTGACTAGGGGCCGAAGTGTCCCGATAACAAGCACCTTGTCGTTCGACACATGGCTCACTAGCGAAGGCTACCTGGGAGTCACCGAGCGGGGTAGCGGAAATTGCTTGCAGTGAAGCGGTGGCGGAAACTAGCAAGAGGAAGGAAGCTGAACGACTGGCTGGTGGGGTCTCATGCGAACTTTCCCGATTTATATCACCTTCTCAATCCCACTCAATTAGCTTTATGCAAGCTAGATCAAATTAACCTGGGTGCCTCGCCGTGTGCTACTTCTTAAAAAATGATCCCAAACCTTATGCCTAGCTAGTGATTCTCGTAAGTGAGACAGTGCATATACGAAATAGTAATTAGCATTTAATATCAACCAAGCGCTATGCTTCCTTAGCCAGTCCTTTATATTACAAAGCTAGCAGTAAACACCGAAAAAAGAGAAAGCCGACGTTGGGAATAGTGATGCTTAGAAGTTCTTGGCGCAACAGTCCGAGTCCTTGGTACATGTCTGATATTCGGAGCCACTGAAAAATAACTTAAGCGTTAGTAAGAGTGCAAGCTTACCGAATGATACTTATATGCTACCTTTGAATGTTGTTGATGTAACACCACTCTGTGCGGCATGTCCAGTACTAAACGAGATAATCCCTATTCCACCATGCCACTAAATTCCTTGTAAGTTACTGTTCCCGCACGGGGAATTCCATGTCAACTTACTCTTCTCCCGCAGTAATCTTTGTTACAACTGCAAATATCCTTGCCGCCTTTTTGCTTAGTAACTCCACAGACTAGGTTTGAGTTCTCCCAGCTTTTTCTGTCTTCTAAAAGCGATCTAGGGCATCAAAGAATACGTCAACCCCATTAGTTGCACCAAGAGCACTAAAGCACCGGCTAAGAGGATATTTCTGAAAAGCATTTTGTTATTAGGTGTTTCTTGAATAGACACTCCTCTTCGGCCTTTATATTCATTATTATACCCTCTTGGTTTGTAGGTCACACAATATACAACTTTAATATTAATCACGTTTGGGAAGAACACAGGAATGATTTAAACAGTCTAGTTCATCCGGTATAAAGTAGCACTTTTCTTGGGTTGAATTCATTACTAAGCCATATCTCTTACATTTGTGCATTGATGACTACAGTGTCTTGAACGACCATTACTCACTACTCAGTATCATCTAGACAATTGCTCCGGTTACAACTGATTTATTGACCATTACTTAGGAAAAGATCTGTGTTCTTCGTCTTTGAGACATCCATTGATTTTCAGTTGAATTTAGTCTGCCAAATCCGGCATTTTGTATTTATTGATCGTAAATTCGATTGCCATTTCTTCATTATGGAAAGACACTAATGGAGAACAACAAAAACAATAGGTAAAGATACTTTAAGATGCTTGCTTCGAGTGAGGGCAGTACTTCAAGAATATTTGATTGGAAACTTTTTCGCAGTGTCCAAGTTGTTATGAAATCCAGGCCAGTTCCTGTCCTTCTGTTTGGTGTAACAAGGTCTGTCCTTTATTTTAGCATAGGATCTACTTTTTATACATTTCTCGATCATTTGCATACAACTTGTCTTACTTTAGCCCATCAGTCTTTGATCATCTTTGATGATTTTTGGTGTTGACGCATCTCTATATGTGACAACTTGCTGCTTGTTCTGGTTGGGATTCAGACTTTCATAACATCATAACAAAGTGTTACAGAGTAAAGAGTCACTTGATGTTAAGTGACATCAACGCATACAAAGACAACTTAGTAGCCAGGGAAAAGCAAATCAAAGACAAATCACCAGACTCACAATAAGGTATAAATACCAAACAAGCAACTAAATAAAAGAAGAGTTTTTGGTTATAGGCAGAAGAGCGTAGTAGGAACAAATATTAGCTTGAATATATTTCTACAAAGTCACCACCCTAACCTTTTAAAGAGATATTCTTACACTACCCCATCAAATCTGCCTATAACCAAAAACTCTTCTTTTATTTAGTTGCTTGTTTGGTATTTATACCTTATTGTGAGTCTGGTGATTTGTCTTTGATTTGCTTTTCCCTGGCTACTAAGTCATCTTTGTATGCATTGATGCCACTTAACATTGAGTGACTCTTTACTCTGTAACAAAAGTGTTATGAAATCCAGGCCAGTTCCTGTCCTTCTGTTTGGTGTAGCAAGGTCTGTACTTTATTTTAGCGTAGGATCTACTTTTTATACATTTCTCAATCATTTGCATACAACTTGTCTTACTTTAGCCCATCAGTCTTTGATCATCTTTGATGATTTTTGGTGTTGATGCATCTCTATATGCGACAACTTGCTGCCTGTTCTGGTTGGGACTCAGACTTTCATAACATTTTCCCCTTCTTCAATTGATTCTTCTCCTGAAGAATCCTTATCTTTATGGTACCAAACCTTCTTTTTGGGGAATGGTCCGCCCTGCAATGCTATTTTTAGTCTGTCTTGGTGGACTAACGTTTTCTGAACTTGGCCACTCATATCTACAAGCTGATATATTGAGAATGGCATTATTCTACTTACAACAAATGGGCCCATCCAGTACGGTTGAAACTTCTTGTGGTCCTCCTTTTGTATTAGAACCTTTGTTCCAACTTCCAGCTCTTGGTCAACTACATTTTTATTGTATTGCAATTTCATTTGTTGACCTTGACTTTCAAGTCTTTTTATCACTTCCTCTTGTTTGTGGCCTAACGCCTCCAATTCTCATATTCTCCATTCTGCTTTATTGTCTTCATTGTTGAGATTCCAGAGGTTTGGCCGTACTGTGTCACCTGGGATTTTTGGCTCTTGTCCATATACTAAGTAGAAGGGTGAATACCCTGTAGCTACATGGCATTGTATTCAACACGCAAAAAGTGCCTGTTACATGAATTCATCCCATTTGTGGCATGCACCTTGGACATAGGTTGTTAGCATTCTACAAAACAACCCATTAAAACGTTCATTCACCCCATTAGTTCTAGGGTCAAATGCCAATGTTTTTAAGTGTTTAATTCCTTGCATCCTAACATAGCTTCCCATTACACCTTCAATAAAGTTTTGCCCTTGGTTGGTAAGTATTTCTTCTGGGCAACCAAACTGTAACAGTATTTCTTCATATAGGAACGTAGCTACCTCTTTTGCTGTAGCTCTTCTTATTGCTTTAGCAATTGGCCACTTTGTGGTGTGGTCTATAGCAGTTAGTATCCATTTGTTACCCTTTTTGTTTCTGGCAACCTTCCAATGAAGTCTAAACTCCACCAACTACATGCTGGGACTTGTGGTAATGGGTGAAGTTGTGCCTCTTGTTTTCTTCCCAGCATGGCTAACTGACAGTTGGGGGAGAACCAAATAACTTTTGCAATATCTTGAGTCATATTTGGCCACCAGGCTTGAGGCTTCAGTAAGTTTAAGACTCCTTGCACTCCTAAATGGCCATATGCTTGATGATATTTGCAGATTAGATCTGCGCGCAATATATGTGGGCAAAACGGGATTTCTAGGTCTTGTATTTTTCTGTACAAAACTTCTTCACTTATGCAAAACTTGTCTGCTTCCTGTCTTACTAATTCTTTAACTTCTGCAGGGATCTCTTCTGGGAAGGTTTGCTCCTGTAGGTATTGAGGTATTAGAGTTGGCCAATCCAATGCATCTATCATGAGGATTGTGTTTTCTATTATCTGTTCTTGTGTCTCCTCTTCCATTCTGGAGAGTGCATTGGCTACTTTATTTGAGCTACCTTTTATGTAGGTGATCTCAAAATTGAATTGTTGCAAGTATTCTGTCCAACACAGCATTCTTCTTGATAAGGTTTTTTGTGTATTAACAAATCTTAGACTTGCATGATCTGTCCGGATAATACACTTTTTTCCTTCTAGGTAGCATCACCACACTTTCAAACAGACAATTATTGCTAATAACTCTTTTTTGTGTGTTGGATAATTATGTTCTGCTGCTGAGAGTTTTCTACTTTCAAACGCAATTGGATGCTCCTGTTTGTCCTGATATTGTGACAGTACTCCCCCTATGGCCCATAGTGAAGCATTGGTTGTTAAATATAAGGTTTTTGAATAATCCAGGCTTTTCAACACTGGAGCGTTTACTAATGCAACCTTCAACTGTTGGAATGCAACTTCACATTTTTTTGACCAAGTGCACATCCTTTCTTGCTTTAGTAAGTCTGTCAGTGGCATTGCTATTTGTGCAAAGCCTGCTATAAACATTTGGTAATATGACGCTAACCCTAGAAACAATTGTAGCTTGGTTATTGAGTTTGGGTATGGCCACTCTTCTATTATCTTTACTTTCTTATTGTCAACTTTCAGGCTTTCTGTGGTAATCACATGTCCTAAATATTCAATTTCTTTTGTATTGAACTGACATTTTTCCTTGTTTGCTACTAATTTTTCTCTTTGTAAAATATCAAAGACAATTTGCAGATGGTCTTGATGTTCTGCTAGTGTTTTGCTATATATTGATATATCATCTAGGTATACTAATATAAATTGATCTAGATATTGATGAAAAATGCCATTCATCAATATCATAAAGGTGGCCGGTGCGTTGGTGAGTCCAAAACTCATTACCACAAACTTGTAATGACTGTAGCGTGTGCAGAATGCTGTTTTCTCAATATCAGCTTCTTGAATTCAGATTTGGTAGTAGCCGCTTTTTAGATCTATCTTTGAAAACACCCTTGCACCATTCAGGTTGTCAAACAGTTTGTCAATTTGGGGGAGTGGGTACTTGTTTTTGATTGTTGCTGAATTTAGGGCTCAATAGTCCACACACAAACAAAGTGACCCATCCTTCTTCTTAACAAACAATACCAGTGCTCCAAATGGTGATTTACTTGGTCTTATATAACCTTTCTCTAACAATTCAGCTAATTGTTTTTTTAATTCTTGTAGCTCCAATGGACTCATCCGGTAAGGCTGTTTTGACACTGGTGAGCTGTTTTCTAGATCAATCTTGTGATCCACGCTTCTTTTTGGTGGTAAGCCTTTGAGTACTTTGAACACATCTTGGTACTCATCCAAGATATTTTGGATATCCTGTGTGTTGTTGGTTTGTTTGGTGTCTTCATCTAGAATGCTGTATATAATTCCAACATTGCTTTTGTCTACTTTCCTTGCTGCTTTAGAAAGTTGTGACTTTGTAATTACAAGTACCTCCTCTTCTTTTAGCAGTTCTGTGTTTGGTTTACAGATTACCTGCCACCTCCCTTCCTCATATACTGCCACTTCTTGCATTTGCCAATTGATGACAGGATTTTGTTTGTACAGCCATGGTTGTCCTAAAATTACATCAAAGTTTGCATTGGTAATTATCTTTGCAACCACTTCATTGCTGTATGTTGGAATGCTCCATTGAAAGTTTGTTTCACTCCCAATTTGTATGGGGCTTTGTGCCACCAACTTTACATACTTTTTTCTAGTTGGTTGCATTATAAGCTTCAGCTGCACTGCCAACTTTTTGGATATGAAGTTATCACTTGCACCACTGTCTAGGATAATCTTCACAGGGCAGTTGTTTACTTGGGCTACCCATTGAACAATTGGTCATGTCTGCTCCTCTTTTTGCTTGTTAAATTGATCCACCATGTGTATAATATGTTGGTCCTGTATTTCATTCAAGGTTTCTTCAGTGTCCTCATTATCCTGTTCAGAAGCTTTACTTTTCTTCCGGTTGGGGCACTCAAAAAATCTATGACCTTTCTTATTGCATTTAAAGCACAAGTTATGTTTGATGCAATACTCCTTATCTTTTTTCTTGGGTGTAGACTTCTTGTCAGCTTCATGTGCTTCTTTTTTTGTGCTGTGTACATTATCAAACATAATCTGGTCATATCTTTCTGCAATCCTGTGGTCCTCTTTGAATGAGCTTGGATCTCAAAGCTCCACTTCTTTCCTAGTGGACTTTTGGAGTCCATGTACATATTAATCCAGTATTTCATCTTCCAATATTCCATCAATTTCTAATAGGATACTTTTGAATTCATTGGTATAGCTGCTAACTGTTCCCTGCTGGACTAGCTATGCCAGTTTATCTCTAGCATGTTTAGTTGCTGTCACAAGCTTGAATTCTGCCTTCAATTCTTGCTTAAACTGGTTCCACTTTTCAATTTCAACTTCAAGTCCTTCATGGACCCTCTTCATGTGAGACCTCCACCACAATAGCACCTGTCCCCTGACCAGACTTGATGCATAATCAACCATTTGCATCTTACTAACATTTGTGAATTTTAGGTATTTTTCAACCTGAAAAATCCAAGAATCCACATATGACTTCCTGTCAAATGTATCAGGCTTTGCTAACTTTGCATGACCGGATTCCAAACTTCCATATGCCTTCAGAATATCTTCTTTAGTAGGCAACTCTTCCTGTGCACTATACTGTGCTTTTAGCCACTGGTTCTCTTCTTTCAATTCTTGTAATTGCTCTTGCAGCAATGCATTAATGTCTTCACCAGGGCTGCTTCCTATAGTACTCTTGCTAGTACTCATTTTCTTGTAGTTTGGAGGATTATTTGTTGTTTTGCTGCTACCAAATGTTATGAAATCCAGGCCAGTTCCCATCCTTCTGTTTGGTGTAACAAGGTCTGACCTTTATTTTAGCTTAGGATCTACTTTTTATACATTTCTTGATCATTTACATACAACTTGTCTTACTTTAGCCCATCAGTCTTTGATCATCTTTGATGATTTTTGGTGTTGACGCATCTCTATATGCAACAACTTGCTGCCTGTTCTGGTTGGGATTCAGACTTTCATAACAAAAGTACAAGCTGGTGAGGTGGCCGAGTGGTCTAAGCGCTGCGTTCAGGTCGCAGTCTCTTCGGAGGC
>MCFE01001105.1:0-17053 GCA_002104905.1 Basidiobolus meristosporus CBS 931.73 | reverse complement strand
TATAGACCTGGTGCAAAGCAAGGAAAGCCTGATGCCCTGTCCAGAAAAAAGGAATATGCCCTGGAAGAGGGAGATGATGCCTGTCAGCAAATGGAACACCCATTGCTGAGCAAGAAACATTTTGAGATTCTTGCCACCCAGTCCTCAAGTCTTGTCATCCCTTCATTCCTAGTAAGGATATCAGAATCCCAAGCCTCTGATATGACTTCCAGCACCATCAAGAAATATCTGGAATCCCCAGTTGGGCCCCCTCCCAAGTTCCCAAACATCCAGAACCTGCATTTGGTAAACAACCTCATCTACCACAAGCAGCAGCTTTATGTCCCAGACCTTGCCACCCAGCTAGACATCATTAAGTCTCGGCATGATTCAATGGCTGCAGGCCACTTTGGTACTGCCAAAACCTTGAATGCTATCAAAAGAGATTTCTGGTGGCCTAGAATGATAACTCTTATCAAAGAGTACATTCTGACTTGTGATATTTGCAACTGTGCAAAACCAGCCAGACACCAGCCCTATGGACTTCTTCAACCCCTGCCTATCCCAGAACACCAATGGAGATCTATATCTATGGACTTCATTACTGACCTCCCTGAGTCATGTGGCTTCAATGCTATACTTGTAGTGGCTGACCGGCTGACCAAGATGGCTCACTTCATCCCTTGCTGTAAGAACACTGATGCAAAAGAAACTGCTGCTTTAGTCCTGAAGAATATTTTCCGCCTTCATGGTATCCCCAGTGATATTGTGTCAGATAGAGGCCCACAGTTTGTGTCCAAGTTTTGGAAACACTTCATGCAATACCTTGGTGTTCAAGTCAAGCTCTCTACTGCCTTCCATCCACAGTCTGATGGCCAGACTGAAAGAATCAACCAGATTCTGGAGCAATACCTCCGGTGCTATATCAATTACCAGCAAGACAATTGGGCTGATCTACTCCCTGTTGCTGAGTTTGCCTACAACAACTCAAGTCATAGTGCAACCGGTTTTACACCATTCTATGCAAACTATGGATTCCACCCTCAGTTTGATATCCAGATTCCAACAAACCCAATGAGCCCACATGCGGCTGAACATGCCCAAGCAATCCAGGACATCCAGAACACCCTCAAGGAAGAGCTATCCTTAGCTCAGGAAAGCTACAAGAAATTTGCCAATCTAAAACGGCATCCCAGCCCTGATCTTAATGAAGGAGATTCTGTATGGTTGCTCAGAAGAAACATCAGCACCAACCGCCCTTGTGACAAGTTGGATTTCAAGAAACTTGGTCCCTTCAAGATCAAGAAGAAGCTTAGCCCTATAGTATATCAGCTACAGTTACCAGCAAGTATGAAAATCCATGATACTTTCCATGTGTCCCTCCTGGAGCCGTATTGTAGGAACACATTGCCAAACCGGCAAGAAGCAAAGCCCCAAGCTATCCAGGTTGACCAACATCAAGAATTTGAAGTTAAACAGATTCTAGACTCCAAGTATATCCGGTCAAAGCTGTACTACTTAGTAGACTGGATTGGTTATGGCCCAAGTGACCAAACATGGGAACCAGCTACACATCTCACTAATTGTCAAGAACTAGTTACCCAGTTCCACCAACAATATCCTGCAAAACCTGCCCCAAAGGGAAACAGAGCTCCGCCTGGAAGAGGAGAATAGTGTCATGATCACATGACAACCATGAACACCCATGCCAAGTTTCAGCTTCCCAGCTCAATTTCTAAGAGATTCCTTCCGGAACCTTCTACCACCTTCCAGAAAGTTCCTGACCATTCCAAACCATTGTTACACAATGGAACATTCCATGGAAGCTTTCCATCGTATTTTTTATAGTCCAGTACCATATATGGAAATACCAGGTCACATGACTTAGTCACATGATCAGGTGACCCAATCCATTTCCCCATCCTGTCTCAGTACCGTGTCATCTATGTCATTATCCCCAGCACCATTGCTGTGCCTCACCCCACAACCCCATTAGTATTAGCTAACATATCTCGGCATCAATATAGCTAAAAAGTATATATAGTCCTATCCCCCCTTAAGTATTCCTCAGTCTGATAAACACAGGTCTTGAATAAACAGCCTTGCCTTGGAAATCCGCCTTGCCTTGTTGATCCATACCTAAGTCCTTTCCTGGTCCTGCCTTGCCTAGCTCTACTCTCCTGCCTTGTGTCTATTCATAACAGATGCTGCCAGGAGAAGAAATGAAAAATCTAATTAACAGAATTACCCTGCTGGTAGATGAGATGGAATCTGTGGGTGTACCAACTACTGATGAGGATGTGATAGTTATCATCCTGAATAGCCTGACAGACAAGTTTCAGGGCCTTGTATCAGCCCTAGAGTCCAGAACTGAAGATTTGACCTTAAATTACATATATGGAAGGCTCCTGGATGAAGAGTTAAGAAAATCAAGCGCCAATAAGAAGGAAGAAGAAAATGCTTTAATTGTTGTAAGAGTCTTGGAGGTATTGGAAGTGATTGGGAGAACAAGTAGATTATGTGGTCTTCATTTAATGATTTATTGAATGTAGAAGTAGTATTTATACTTTTACCTGGTCTTGGCATTACAAGCACGTAGAATAGGTTAAGGAAGGTCCCAAGAACATGTGTGCAAAATTTGGGGCTGTTTGGACAACTTTGAGAATTTTCATGTTCTGGGTACCTGGCATTTTGGTGAAAATATTCTAAGTCAATCCCAACAAGGAATTTGGTCAGTATTCTCTAGGATTTGAAGGTGATGATCTAAGTGACTAAGTTAGATGAATATTTAGGTGGAATTATGAATTTTTACAACACTCCCACTCAGCTAAATGTTCATACTGACTAATTTTGACCTGAGATATTCAAACTTGCCTCTAGCTAATGGTTTGGTAAATATGTCTGCAATCATTTCATCTGTAGGACAGTAAACTAAGCTAACTAATTTATTCTCTATAGCTTCACGTATGAAATGATGTCTAATATCTATGTGCTTGGTTCTAGCATGAAAAGTTGGATTTCTACCTAATTGTATACATCCTTGATTATCTTGAAATAAAGTAATAGGCATTTTTTGACATAGGCCTAAATCTGTATGGAGCTTTCTTAACCACATTGCTTCTTTTGTAGCTTCACAGGCTGCCATATACTCTGCCTCTGTAGTAGAAAGTGCTACGGTTGGTTGCTTTCTTGAATTCCATGAAATTGCTCCTTTACAGTAAAGAAAGGTGTATCCTGTGGTGGATCTTCTGTCTTCCAAATTTCGTCCCCAATCAGCATCAGAGTATCCCACAAAATCCTGTTCTGAATCCTTATAAGTGTATCTTAAGCAGATATCAGCAGTTCCTTTTAGGTATCTAAAAATCCGCTTAACTGCTGCAATATGATCAGATCTATAATTCTGATTATGTTGGCTGACAACTCCCACTGAATATGAGATATCTGGACGTGTTCCAAGCATGATATACATCAGACTGCCGACCATAGATTGATACGGAAAGTCAGGGCTTTCAGATGGCACCAAGCTCTCTTGATTTGGTTGAGTTTTGACCAAGTTAAGGTTTGTCTCCATTGGGGTAGCTGCCAGTGTACAGTCTTCCATTTTGTACTTCTTTAGTATATCTTGAATATACTTGGATTGGCTTAGGGTAATAGTCTGGGTACTTCTGTCTATGGAGAACTTAATCCCTAAGTAGTAACTAAGTTCTCCTAAATCAGACATCTTGAACTCCTTAGATAGGCTGGATTTAGTCTCTTCCAATGTTTCTAGGTTATTGGCGGCTATAATAAGATCATCCACATATAGAGCTAATAGAACTGGATTTGCTCTATCTGGCTTATAGTATATACTATAGTCAGCATTACTTCTTTTGAAACTCAAGGATTCCAAATAAGAATCTATCTTGCAATTCCAGGCTCTTGGTGATTGTTTGAGACCATATAGTGACTTTTTAAGCTTGCAGACCAAATGGGGGTTATCTTGGTCAACAAACCCATCAGGCTGGTCCATATACACGTCCTCATCAAGTTCTCCATTCAAAAATGCAGTTTTTACATCCATTTGATGAATAAAAAACTTATATTTGGCTGCAATAGCCAATATTAATCTGATGGAATTAAACTTGGCTACCGGTGCAAAGGTCTCAGTATAGTCAAGTCCTTTTGTTTGAGAGCATCCTTTGGCTACAAGTCTTGCTTTGTATCTTTCAATTGTACCATCAGCCTTGTATTTTGTCTTGAAGACCCATCTGCATCCAATTGATTTTTGGTTGATTGGTAATTTGACCAAGTCCCAAGTTTGATTTTCCATTAGGGCCTGATATTCCTCAGTCATTGCAGATCTCCAAAACTTTGTCTGAGGGCTATTTAGGGCCTCTTTTACAGTCTGGGGTTCATCAATATGGACTGAATAGGCATAGGCTAAGTTTGTACCCTCATTAATATAGTAATTTGGGCTATTTCTTGTCCAATTGGATCTCCGGGCATTTGATACTGGAATGATCACTTCTGGGATATTCCTGGGCACTGATTCTGGCTGAACCACGGTTGTAGAGTCCTCTGGAGTGAAAAAATTTTCATTGTCTTGCTCTGATTCAATCCTGACAATTGGTGGACTTGAGATCAAGTTTTTGTCATCATCTGATGTCATTTTTTGTGAAAATTTTGAATTTTCATCAAACAACACGTCCCTGGACTTGATAAGCTTCTTTGCTTTGCTATTGTAGAGTCTGTATGCCTTACTCTCATTGCAGTAGCCCAAAAATATGCATTTTACACTTTTTGGCTCGAATTTTGACTGATTTCCGGCCAGTTTTTTGGCATATGCTGTACACCCAAATATTCTTAGATGTTCTGCACTTGGTCTATATCCATACCATGCATCAAATGGAGTAGAATCACGAAGTATTCTGTTATAACTCCTATTTTTGAGATATACAACAGTGGTAACTGATTCTGGCCAAAAATCATAGGATAATTTTTGATCATGGATCATAGATCTTGCCATATCAATTATTGATCTATTAGCTTGTTCTGCTACTCCATTTTGCTGCAGGGAGTATGGTACAGTAGTCTCTTGCTTTATCCCATGAATTTTGCAGAAGTGGATGAAGAGTTTTGAGGTATATTCTCCACCATTGTCAGAGCATATTTTCTTGATTTTTTCACCAGTTTCTCTCTCCACCATGGCTTTAAACTCCCTGAACTTAGACAGAGCTTCTTCCTTTCTCTCCATGAAGTAGACCCATGTGTATCTTGTATAATCATCAATAAAAGTGATTAAATACTTTATCCTGCCTAAGGATAAATTTTGCATAGGTCCACACAGATCTGAGTGAATTAGATCTAATTTTTTCTTAGTTTTGATTAACCCAGAGCTCTTGAACGGTTGTCTGGCTTGTTTCCCATATATGCAGACTTCACAGTTTCCAAATTAGCTGGGGGAACAATTTTCACTCCAGAAATTAGCTGATCTTTGATCATTTTACGCAAATAATCAAAATTGATGTGCCCAAATCTCCTGTGCCGAAGCATTGGTGTTTCTTCATTTAAGTTACTTATATTGGCTTCCAGATATGATGGAATATAAGTCAACTTGTATAGATTTTGATCTCTGATGCCCAAAGCAATATGGGCACCATTTTGATCAGTGATCCTTCATCCAGAATTGTCAAAACTGAAACTGAGTCCTTCTGCTGTGGCCTAGCTTACAAAGAGTAGGTTCTTAGCTATTTCTGGTACATAGAGTACTTCTTTAAAGGTCAGTGTATGGCTTCCTTCACTGCTTCTAAGGCTTACTTGGATAGTTCCTTCTCCCACTGAATCAAGTGTTCTATTGTCACCCATGAAAACCTTCTTAATTGGAATTTCTTGATATTGGGTAAAAAGTTCTTTTTGGTGTGTAAAGTGTTGAGATGCTCCAGAGTCAATATACCACGTCTGAGAATCCTTGTTTGTGGTTATATTTAGTGCAGATATGAATAATCTATCTTCAGTTGTTGCAGCATTTCCATATTCAGGCTTCTTTTGCTGATTATCTTTCTTTTTGAGACACCAGTCTGATGTGTGTCCTTTCCTTTTGCAGTAGTTACAAAACAGGTTGCTATTGCCTTTGTAGGGTCTTGGGTACCTCCTTTGTTGGTTATCATTGCTTATTAAAGCATTTTCTTCTTCCTTCTTATTGGCGCTTGATTTTCTTAGTTCTTCATCCAGGAGCCTTCCATATACGTAATTTAAGGTCAAATCTTCAGTTCTGGACTCTAGGGCTGATACAAGGCCCTGAAACTTGTCTGTCAGGCTATTCAGGATGGTAACTATCACATCCTCATCAGTAGTTGGTGTGCCCACAGATTCCATCTTGTATACCAGCAGGGTAATTCTTTTAATTAGATTTTTCATTTCTTCTCCTGGCAGCATCTTTGTAGTAAAGAATTTTCGTCTCAGATACATCTTCTTAGCAGCTGAACATGACTGGTAGGTGTCCTCTAATGCTTTCCAGGCATTCTTTGCCGTTTTTGCTCTTGAGCATTGAATTAGCAATTTGTCCTTGACATTAAGGCAAATGCAATTAAAGGCACTTTGTTCTTTCTTCTGGTACTTTAAGGCTTCCTCTCCCACGTTTTTAGGAGGGCATTCTTCTCCCATGACAATATCCCAAAGGCCTCTTTCTTGTAGCAGCATCTTCATCTTCACCTTCCACACTTGGTAGTTAGATCCATCCAACTTTTCAGCAGAGGGAAAAATTCCAGTAATAGCAGTGGTAGACATTGCAGAGAGTCACAGCTTGGAGCTCATAACCTGTTGTAAGAGTCTTGGAGATATTGGAAGTGATTTGGAGAACAAGTAGATTATGTGGTTTTCACTTAATGATTTATTGAATGTAAAAGTAGTATTTATACTTTTACCTGGTCTTGGCATTACAAACATGTAGAATAGGTTAAGGAAGGTCCCAAGAACATGTGTGCAAAGCTTGGGGCTGTTTGGACAACTTTGAGAATTTGCATGTTCTGGGTACCTGGTATTTTGGTGAAAATATTCTAAGTAAATCCCGACAAGGAATTTGGTCAGTATTCTCTAGGATTTGAAGGTGATGATCTAATTGACTAAGTTAGGTGAATATTTAGGTGGAAATACAAATTTTTACAACACCATCTTGGTCCACTGGTACTATCTGGCACTATAAGTGCTTGGTATTGATCTTACTTTAGGGCTAATATTTAAATATAGTGCCGGATAGTGCCAGTGGACCAAGATAGTGCCATGCATTTTTATGACATGTTACAAGCCACAGGAGCTAGATTCAGAGTGCCATGGGTATTGAGTACTAGATGTATATCTTCAATCCTTTAGTGCTCTTGCACATCCTGCACAATATTGATCCACAAAAAAATGTCAAAAAATGGATTTTCTCCTGCATCATAGGTAAAACACAGGGGATGCTTTGCATGAAGATGCAGATCTATGAATCACACTCTGTGGCCAAGTATGGGCTCACTTGGCCTCTCTGGTATACTATGGCATCATTTGGCACTCATGGCTCAATGTGGCACTATCCAACGGAACAAGTCTACTGGATCAGAGAATTTTTTAAGGTACAAATGTGGTGACACTATACAAAATAGGTAACAAGAAGCAAATTATTGCATCTTTAGCAATTTACATAGTTGGGTTGCAGTTACTCTATTGGAGAATTCTTATGATACAAATGCGGTAGCACTGTACACTTGGCAACAAGGAGCAAATAATTGTTTAACAATTTGCAAAGGTGTGTTGTAGTTACCAGATTAGGAAATTTATAAATATATAAATGCGGTGGCACTTTACAAAATTGGTAACAAGGAGCAAATAACTGTATCCTTGACAATTTACAAAGTTGGGTTGGGGGTACTGGATTGGGGAGTTGATAAAGATACATATGAGGTGGCACTATACAAGATTGGTTACAGGGTGTAAATAATTATATATTTAGATTTTTACAATCCCCAGTTGCAAATACTGGATTAGGGAATTCTCAAAATACAAATGCAATGACACTATATAAATTTGGCAACAAGAAGCAATTTTTTGTATTTTTAACAATCCACAAGGTCAAGTTGTAGTTGCTGGATTAGGGAATTTATAAAGATATGACCACTGTGGCACTATACAAATTCAACAACAGGATGCAAACTATTGTAGCTTTAACAATTTACAAAGTTGGGTTGTATCTACCAAATTAAAGAGATGTAAATATACAAATCTGCCGACATTGTATAAAATTTGTTTCAGAAGCTTAAACAAATGGCTTGACTTGCTTTAAATAATTTGTAAAGACTTTTTTCCAAACTAAATTTAAAAGCCATATTTAAATATTAATTATTAAAGTCCAAATTTAAAATTCAAATATTAAACATCAAATATCAAATTTGTAAGAGCTTTTCAAGTCATAAAAGCTTAGTTTGGAAAAAGCTTGAACCATATTATTATCTGAGAAAAAGCCTTTTTAAAAAAGTGTTCTAAGAGATAAAAATATTATACAATCTAAAAAAGTTGTTACATAAACCATCTATATTAAGGGGTTCAAAATATCTGATCTAGGAGATATCAGTTACTATCCAGGAAAACAATTCTCAATAAACAGATATGCCCAGTTCATCACCTTAAGCCAGTTCAAGTTTATTCAAGATGAACTTAACAAGTACAAATGAAAGACTGCCACCTGCAGTTACCACAATGGAGACAAATATCAGCTTGGTCAAAATCAACTAAATTAAGAGAACTTGGTGCCATCTGAAAGCCCAGTTCCCCAGACTTTGCATACATGCTCTAGATACCTGGTATTTTGGTGAAACTCTACAAGTAGGCCCTGACAAGAAATTTGGTCAGAATTCACCAAGATTTGCAGTAAATAAGCTAAGCAACTAAGTTGGGTCAACATTTAGGTGCATTTAGAAAATTTACAACACTTCCATGGTCTTCAAGGCATTCTTTGCTGTTTTAGCTCTTGAAAGCTGAGTTATAAGCTTGTCTTTGCATTCAAACAGCTGGAGTCCAGGTTACTTTGTATTTTCTTTTGGTAAGCATGGTGCACTTCTACTAGACCTCTAGTAAGGCAGTATACTTCCATGATAATACCCCAAAGGCCTCTTTATTGCAGCAGCAACTCTATCTTAACCTTCATGTCTTTGTATTTAGATCCAACCGCCTTTTCAGTAAAGGGAAACCCTATGAAAAATAATTTGGTCCTGTGGGTGGATCCAATTTGGAGCAGCTGTCACAATCCTGTCAGGAGACCATAAAAGTACCAGCAGCTTGGAATAAATGACCCTCTACACAATCTTATAACAGGATCATGATGGCATTTGGCCAATTTTACAGCCAAATAAAGTTCAGATATTACATTACTTAGATGGTGTTTTGCCAGGTGTGCCATGGCATTGTTTTGGTCTTAGTGCACTCTACAACTATTTCAGTGGATCTAACCAGCCAGTATATCCAATTGCCATTTATGGCAAAAAAATTCATAGTGTTTTGACAGCCCCACCACCAGCCTCTAAGGGTATTATCACAGCATTATGGTGGCCTTTAGCTAGTTCTGTATAATGCTACTGTACCAATTTACCAAATGATATATTCTTTTTCTACCTCCCCTTGTGCAATTCTTATATTCCACTGTAGAATCACCCCTCTTTATTTGCTTACCCACTACTACCTTGGGTACTCTACATATAGTTTGATTCAAAAAAAACTATGGCCTCCTGTTTACTAACCTCTACAAATATGCACACCTGCCGCAATTGACATACTTTTATCACCTCTACTTTATAGCTTTTTAGTGTGATACTTGCAAAGCTGCTATATGCTGTGTATTGCTGATAACATATACATCTTGCAAACATATGCTTGGTTGCTGCCACTTCTGCCATGAGTTCCTTCTGAATATCTGCAAAGAACTTTTTGGTATTTAGCTAATATATTCCTTCTCCCTGCTGGATTCTAGTCCCTCTTAAGATGGGCTCTGGCTCTTGTTTGTGTGAATTCTGTGTTGAATGGTGTGAAAATTGGCTTGTGACCAAGAGCAACCTGGTGTACTTTAATAGAGTTTTCTTAACAAAAATTAGTTGTTTGTTGCACCCAACCCAACTTTGCATTACTTAGCTAATTACCCACACATTGGGGCTGCTTAGCTTCTCAATGCCATAGGCATAGGTGTCTCTATGTACACATCTGTCCTCAGTATTTTCCAACTCATCCTGGCTGTCTTCCATGTGCCAACCCAACACATCTGTGGCAGACTTGAAGGTAACATTCTTGATGAGATTGGGATATGATAGTACCTGCAACTTGACTTGTCTTCCTATCTTTCCACACATTTGCTCCATAGGAAACTCCCAAAAGGTGAAGCAAGGCCCAATATTCTCAACACACCAAGCAAGATGGAGTGGAGAATGGATACAGTAGTAGCAGAGATCTATGCATTCAGCTTTATGTTTGTAGCATAGTTGCTTAAATCATGTCACAAACTCCTCACACAAAAGCTGTAGGTGCATCAAGTTGGCATTGGTGATCCTCTTCCAAATAAATATTCCTACAATTTCCACATATGGCTCCCAATGCTTCCAATGTACTCTTGATAGAAATGGCTTCAGAAGGCCACTTGAATAAGTACATATCCAGCTCATCCAGTCTTTGCACTTGTTTTATTTCATATGCATATGAATGTTGATTGGAGCCCATAAGAAGTACTTAGGGTAGCAGATACTCTACACTATCTTGCCAATTCTTTCAAACTTCTCTAGTATCTCAAAGGGCTCATTTAGCTTGAAATGCCCCATGTACAACTTTGTCATCAGTAAAGGGATATTGCTGAAAAGCAAATGCATTGCTCCCAGTGGAAAGCTTTTGGACCAACAGATACCCTCTATCTTAAGCATATCTGGTTTCCAACTGATTACATATTCTGGTCAAAGAGATATAGCTGGCCAACCTTGCTGCAATTGCATGCTGACTCCTGTATGCTCACTGTGTGGGGAAATGATGTTCTTAGTGTTGGTGTTTGGGCAATGATAATATGTGTGAGTTATGGAGTAAGTCCCCTGAATCTCACACATTTAACAGCAATACCATTCATTGTGCCCAGAAAAGATGGCAATCTTGCTGATGACTGGGGTATCTCCAATGCAGATAATGATATGCACTTTGAGATGATGGCCATATACTGTTATCTGGCTGGAAAGCATATAAAATTCATCTAGCAATGGATACAGGTAGCTATCCAGGCTGGACAATGATTTAGGCCCAGATACCTGTGAGACTACTACCATCAGATTTCTGCTCTGATACCGTAAGATAGGTGCCAGATTTAGGTTGATAAGAATCAATGGCCAGCAGGATTTGCTAGTAGAGTACTTGTTTAATGAGAATCCATCAAGTACCAAAGTAATGGCATGGTCATACATACCTTCAGAGTAGACCATTGCTTCTTAGCTATTTGCAATGTTTGCCATCAAATATATTGGATATGTTTGTGCTTGATTGATACTGAGTGTGGTACTCTATAGCTTCACAATAGTTGTTGGACTGCATGAGCTTCTTTAGACTGTGTATCACTGGAATATATCTGGAGTGTGAACAATGTTTTCCTACAATAGTGGTGGATTCCTGACAAGTTGGACACCTTGCAATGGTGGCATTTTCTGATGTGAGTGCCATGCAACAGTTAACACATGCTGGTATCAGGACAGTCTCTGGGTCATATGTTGCCAGCTGCATGATGGTTTTCCATTTATGCCATATACATGGTAATTTGTATCCCAGGATGATTTTGGATAATAACTGGGCTCACTTGACTCCATAAAGTATCCTCAACATTTTTTTGACAGGTGTTGTCTCATTTCCTAATGGGGTTCTTCCTGGGCTTGTGCAGGGTACTGTTGTTAGGAGAGATAGGCTCACAATCCATCAGTGAGCCTACTTCTTCAGAGCTATCACTGTGTGCCATATTCAGAAGGCTAGGGTGAGCTTAAAGGCTTCACATATTCACCTGACTCAGTTTGTTCTAGGTGCCATTATAGAAATATCCAGTGGACAGCACAATATTGTTGGTAGAATAGTGACTGGTGAATAGTCAAACTTGACTTGTGTGGCAAAACACTGGCCAAGATCCTTGTAGTACTTCCTATGCTGTCTGCATGCTTCATGACTAAGATTAGGTGCAGTGGCTGATAGGATAGATGCAATGGCTCAGAGAAATCAGGAAATAGTCCAGAAACAGGATGAGTGGATAAAAGTTGTAGAGCAATCAATATCCAAGGCAGGGAAAGCAGTATCTTTGCTGCAAAGAAAGAACTCAAGTAGCTCAATGTTACAGCCAAGAATTGGGACATTTCCCAATGTAACAACAGAGGAACACTGTACAGTCTTTGAGGCCCAACAAGAGTACCCAAAGATAAAGCCCACAGAAAAACCTATCACAGCATGGGAAAAAGAAAATGTGGTGTTTATACCAAAGCCTAAAAATCAAAAGACATTGAAGATCCATGAAGCTGTTGAGTGCAATGATGAAAAGTGGGCTAATATTCATGAAGCCATTAGAAGTCTAGCATGCCAACACCTTAGGGCCTGCACACCTTGGGACCATCAGGAACTCAAGGCCAAGCAGAATGCCCTTTACTTGTTTCATGAGCATTATCCTGGATTCAAACAAGCAAACAGGCTTTGGGCCAGCATAGGTATGCTAAGAAAGTATCTCAAGAATTGCAGAAACTATCAAAGGCTGAAGAACAAGGGTGCAATGGTTAAAAACCAGCAGTTTCCTCAAAAGCTTCTTACAAGCAGGGCCAAAAGATCCAAATAAGCATCAAAGAGACAGCAGATAGCTGGAAGAGTACCAATAAGGGAAAAGCAGGCAGATACAGAGGCACCAGCACAACATTTATCAAGGAAAAAGCATTGCTCCACTCAAGAAGCATTCAGTCAAAGTAGAAGTGAAGAACCTGGCAGTGATATAGGAAAAGGCAAAGGGAAAAAAGTCTTCCCAAGCCAGAGGCATGGAAGCATAAGAAAAAAGCTGCAGTTCTTGCCAATTAATACCATAAGCCTGGAACAGACTGAATCCCATCATAGTTAAGAAGAATTACCAACAAGAAAACAGCTGTTTTCACACAAGTTGGAAGTGCAGCCAGTTGTGCTACACTCCAGTGAGGTAGATGAGTTTGCAGAGAAGGCAATTTGTCTACCACAGCCTTGATGTCCTCCATTGTTGACAGAGTGGAGATCTCACTGACAGACAAAGTAACAATGTCAAGAACTTAAAAGGTTATCCCAATGCCTTCAGTGAAGTTTTGGAACATTAATAAGCACACCAAGATGTTGCAGCACTTCTTCAAGAGCAGTGCTTAAGAAAACGCACCTGAATATTGCAAGGATTTATTGCAAAGACTGGCAGATGAGGTGCTAGACCTTGCAGTGCCAGCTGAAGACTAGGACATATAGGAACCAGTGAATGAACAGTAGCATAAAGCTGTGGAGTTCCTGCCAAAGTCATGCAAACAGAGCATTACAGCAGAAATACTTACTGAGTGGTGGATTTAATGGAGTTACTTGTTGAGTGTGGGTTTGGGCTCAATGTTAGTGTAGAGTATAGGGACTTGTATAGGTCAATACAATTGGCAATTGAGGTGCAACTGAAGTTTCAATGGAAATAAATCAATTTGTATGCATGAAAAGTAAGAGAAACAGTTGAGTCAGGTAGTAAAGAGTGTGAAAAAGAGGCAATAGCCAATCAATGCACACAAACATAGAAGGTGATAGAGTGTCCAGGATCAGAAAGTGAGCAAATTGGCAGAGAACCAATCAAAAGCCACTTTTGTATTGTTGTGGTGAAAAATTCTGACCAAGTTTTTTGTGAAATCTGGGGTGCAATTATTTTTTGATGGTCTTTGCATGGTGTCCTGATGGGATCAATACCTTCTAGTCATGGGACTTAGAATTTGTGATGGCCTTCTGACAGGATTATCACAATAATTTTTCATAGGGGAAAAACTCCAGTAATAGTAGGAGTGAGCATTTTGGAGGGTGAAAAATTGGGGCTCTTAACCTGGTGTCAGAGCTTTTGGAGATGTTGGAGGTAAAAACATGCTCTGCCTTGTGTGAGGACCAATTCAATGTGATTTTGATATCTGTTTTGCAAAATCTTTACAGAATAAATATAAAGTATAGAGTACATTTAAGCAAACCTCAGAATTAAATGTTTGGATAGCAAACCAGAGTCAATGCTTTACATTCCTGATATCTGGTGAGAATTCTACATGTAAATGATGACTGAGAATTTGGTCAGGAATTTTCAAGATGTTTTTGGATCTGCAGGACAAAGCTTGAACCAAAACTTACAACAAGCATAAGCCAATTCAGTGAGTTAGGTGGGCAAAACCTGCCAGCTCAATCCGGCTACTCACTTGGCTGGAGCTTTGGCCGGACATGACTCTAGTTATATCAAAAAATTCTACTGCTCACTTTCAATTGCGCCAGGCGCGCTAAATTGATTCCATGTGACCTTTAGGAGAGCTTAATACGGTGATGCCCAAAAAAATTGGAATTTGATATAGTACTTCTACTTGGCAGCATGTAGTACAGAATATATCAATATTTTCAGGTACCCTAGGGCCTAAAATTTGGATGCTCAATTTGGATGGATTTTGGGAGGGAAAGCCTTGGGAGTGAGTGGCTTCTGGCGTATTGAGTGGTAGTTTTTAATTAGGGATACGGTTAATAAAACAGGGTAATTCCTACCAACGGGGAAATTGAAGCATGCTATAACACTTCCTAGGCCTTTATGATACTCAACATAGGGACACAATATGGACGACATGTGCCTGATCTGGGTTATTTGGACAGCCTTGAAACCCCCCCCCCATTCTGCTGTGTGATTTCTGAATGATCTTCGCCATCAAGTATAAAATAATGATACATGAATTGTTGTATGCAATACCGATATCGACCATATGAAGGCATTTAATGTTGAAGAGACTACTGTTTGTCTACTACGTCCAGGGGAAATACTCTGTGATGTATGGAAGCCCAATCATCGGAAAACTGACAGGCAGGAAACAAACTCTATTCCATAGTCAACCAGTTGCGAGGCTGACGGAGAAATCCCCGACTTGATAAAGAGCTATTACCATGCGACGCACATCATTCGAGCCCAGAGCTTGCAATTGCCATCAACCGGCACAAAAGATAAACAGTGAATCCAAATCAATGCAATGCTTCGCTTACGAATCTTAGTGGTCGAACTGTACACAGTTTATCGCAGACTTCCAACCTGTAAACTAATGCGGGTGAAGGATGCGAAATAGGGAGAGTCTGGCCAATCACATCTCCCGCGAGGGCCAGTCTGAGTACTTGGCCCAAACAAATTTGCAAAAAGGGTAAACACAGACACTAGTATGTCACCACATTTTTGGCAAAATACTCCGGTACTATAAATTCACTCTGGCCACAAAATTGATTCATCATACCTTCGTGTACTCCCTCCTTACTCCTCCCTTTTTCACTTCCCATTCATACTCACGCGAGTCACACATTCTAGATTAGCGTCCGTTGAACTCTTTTGCTGTTCATAAGAAGCCTACACATTTGCCGACCTTTTCCTGGATGTCCGAGCTGGACTAAGTATACGTAGCTAGAGAAAGTTATTCAATAGCTTCGTCTTTTACATAGATACTTCATATACTGTATAACAAGCCCATTCTACTGCACACATGAACGAAGACCACGCAGCCACTTTACTTGCTGATAAATTCACCTCTCCAGTTCGGGTTAAACGAAACGCAAGCCTGGTAGATATTATTCCAGGGGGGCGGCAAGAGCCAGTACAGGCCTATGCCAAACTTGAAGGAGACAACTTCAGTCACTTCATTCGCACCCTCCACGTAACCCTTGGTAGAACAACCACCAGTTCAGAAAACGTCGACATCACCCTCAGCGCTGCGAAGTCAATCTCACGACTCCACGCCAAGGTTTTCTACAATTTTCTTAATCAGCGGTTTGAGCTGCTTGTCCAAGGCAAGAATGGCGCATTTATCAACGATCAATTCGTGGAAAGAGGCATCACCGTACCGTTGGAGCACGGGTAAGCAAACATTTACTCACGATGGCTTGCTTTCTCTCCCTAACACCTTGCATATCTCCCCGGGGTTAGCACCAAGATTCAGATCGGCGAGGTAGCCTTCCATTTCCTGCTCCCAAGGTCCGACAGCATCAACTCCCTTTCGGCTGCAAAGCAATCCTTCGTTAAAGACTACTCCAACTTGAGCTTACCCAGCCAAGCTCAAGCGACCCCACCGCGACACATGGAGGAAACAAGAATGAAAGACTATTCAAGTGTGAAGCCGCCGTATTCGTACGCCTCACTGATTGCCCAAGCCATCAACTCCACTGTTACGAAAAAGATGACGTTGAATGGAATCTACACCTACATTACATCCCATTACCCTTACTATCAGATGGCACAGAATGGCTGGCAGGTAGTTGGTTCATTTGACATTGGCACAGTTGAGTGTGATACCTAACAGCCTTGTACTTGGTTAGAACTCCATACGGCACAATTTGTCCCTGAACAAAGCGTTTGTGAAGGTTCCACGATCCGATGGCGAACCTGGAAAAGGCGCATTCTGGACTATAGACCAAAACCACGAGGCACAGTTTTCAAATGGCGTGTACAAGAGGAGCAGACGCTCCATGAAATCTTTCAGAGAGGGGTCTACTTCTCCATTCCCTTCCCCTAAGAAAACCGCCGCTACCAATGTTACTAGTGGCTCGCATTTTCCCCGCCCCGCTGGCTTGAATCCCCCGATAATGGCCCTAAGCCAAGCTTCGTCTGGCTCTACTGGGTCATCGCAACAACTCACAGTGCTATCCTTGAGCTCTTCTGACAAGCGGGTATCAAACACCACATTGTCTGCCGGATCGTTCAAGGGGTTTGTAATAACGGAACAGCAGCAGCAGAAGCTTGATTCTCCAGGCTCCAGAGCAAACGACACCGCTTCCAAGATAATAGAATCACAGTCCCCACCAATCAATGAGTTCACACCTAACC
>MCFE01001104.1:0-17076 GCA_002104905.1 Basidiobolus meristosporus CBS 931.73 | reverse complement strand
CAGTATATATTTGAAACAACTCAAAAAGGGTGTGATCATCCTAGTTCTTTATGTGGATGACCTAATTATAGCTACAAGTGATCAAGAGGCACTTAAACAGACGAAATCGGATCTCTTCAACCCCTATGGACAATAACCTGAAATTAAGCAAATCTCAGCCAGTTATAGATGAAAACAGCTCAAATATGGACCAAAACTTTCCCTATCAATCAATAGTTGGTAGCCTAATGTACTTGATGGTGTCTACACGTCCAGATATTGCAGTAGCAGTTGGAATAGTCAGTCAACTCATGCAGAATTATGGATCAGATCAAATTGCAGCAGTTAAGCGGATTTTCAGATATCTACAAGGTACCATAAATATGGTACTGGAATACTCTGGAGCAGCTAATAGGCGAGAATTTGATGGTTATAGTGATTCAGATTGGGGTAGGGATCTGATTGACAGATGCTCTACCACAGGCTATGTATTTCTTTATGCTGGTGCAGCTATTACTTGGAATTGTAAGAAACAACCAACTGTGGCACTATTTACAACTGAAGCCAAATATATGGCGGCATGTCAGGCAACTAAGGAGGCTATATGGCTATGAAAATTATTCAAAGACTTAGGTTTTAATTCAGGTGAACCAACATGTATTTACAAGGATAATCAAAGTTGTATTTCATTAGCTAGAAATCCTACTAATCATGCCAGAACTAAGCACATTGATATAGAGCATCACTTTGTGAGGGAAGCTGTAGAAAATTACTTAGTGGAGCTGGTTTACTGCCCAACTGACAAAATGGTGGCAGACATATTGACAAAACCACTAGCTAGGCCACAGTTTGAGATCCTTAGAGAGAAATTGGGATTAAGAAATTATTTAGTTGTGGAGGAGTGTTGAAATATTGGACTATTTGGTATCATTCAGCAGCTAAAAATTTACTCAACAATTCTAGGCTAGTCTTAGTCACTGTAGTCTTACTTTTCATGAGTACAAATTGACTTATTTCCGTTGAAACTTCAGTTATACCTCACTTGCCAATAGTATTGACCTATACAAGTCCCTATACCCTACACTATCATTAAGCCCAACCCCACACTCAACAAGTAACTCCATCAAAATCTACCACTCAATAAATATTTCTGCTCTGACATTCTGATTACACAACTTTAGTGGGAGCCCAACAACTTTATGCTACTGTTCATTCACTGGTTCCCACACATCCTGTTCTTCAGCCAGCACCGCAATGTCTAGCACCTCAGCTGCCAGTCTTTGCAATAAATCCTTGCAATATTCCAGTGAGTTTTCTGTTGAAATATTGGACTATTTGGTATCATTCAGCAGCTAAAAATTTACTTAACAATTCTAGGCTAGTCTTAGTCACTGTAGGACTCATTTACTGCCTTTACTTCGCCACTTTCTCCAGATATATGATCTCATGATTATTCCCCTATAGTCAGGATCAAATTAGCACTATTACCAAACATTATGTACTAACCCTGAAACTGTTACAGAATGCTCCTGAATATTGAGAAACCCTCCCTACTTAGTGTTGCAGCTGTATTACTTCTACAAAGGTATAAATACTGAGCTTCTTTATGAATAAACAACAGTTCAACTATTATCACTATTTCTTGATAAGTTCCTTATATCCAAATCACTTCTTAAATTGCAACAGGTTATGAGCCCCGATTGCCTTAACCTATTCTAAAGATGACTTCTACCAGCAAACAAAGCAATACCAACATCTTCCCTGTAAAGGAGAGGTTTGATGGGAAGAACTACAGACTTTGGAGAATCAAGATGCAGATCCACCTTGAGGAAAGAAAGCTTTGGAATATAGTAACAGGAAAGGAAGTTGAGCCCAAAGGAACAGCAGAAGATGTGGAGAAGTTTCAAGAGAAGGAGAGAAAGGCCTTCAATGCAATATGCATCAATGTGCAAGACTCCTTCATTGGACAAATCCATGCCTCAAATACTGCCAAAGCAGCATGGGAATCCTTGGAGAAGATCTTTAGAGCAAAGTCAGTATCAAGCAAGCTTTATTTGAAACGAAAGTTCTTCAACATGAGAAAAAGCCAGATGATGACATGCTACAACTCATTACCAGAATGGAGACACTTGCAGAAGAACTTTACAGTATTAATGCTGGTGTAGATGATGAAGAAAAGATACTCTGTCTGCTTTGCAGCCTACCAGACGAGTATGAGCCACTCATACTTTCTTTTGAAAGCAGAGAAGACAACTTGACTTTAGACTATGTCAAAGGAAGACTTCTCCATGAAGAACTCAGACGTAATGACCAAGCAGAGAAAATTGAAGATAATGCTTTATTCAGTTCAGAAAGGCATACAGAAAAGAAGGGAAAGCAACAAAACCGAAGAAAACCTGGCTGCTGTAACTACTGTAAGAAGCCAGGACACTGGGCAAGAGAATGCAAGAAGAAACAAGCAGACGAAAAACAGAAACTAGAGCAGGCAAACCATATAACTACTGATGAACAGCTATTTGTCACTGTACAAGAGAGTGCAAGTAACCGAAGTAATGAATGGTATATTGACTCTGGAGCATCACAGCATATTTGTGGTATAAAGGATTGGTTCAGCAACTTAAAGACTATTCCCGTAAGAAAGGTTTATCTGGGAGATAACTCTGCATTGGAAGCTACCGCCAGTGGGTCCATACAACTAAATATGAGTGATAACTCAGGGGCAACAACAGCAAAACTGACTGACGTACTCTATGTACCTGGAATAGCTAAGAACCTACTCTCAGTCAGTAAAGCAACTACTCAGGGACTGAAATTCGTTTTTACTAAGCTGAGCTGCTCAATATTGAGTGAAAATGGACAAAAATTAGCTTCGGGAATCAGAGATCACAATATATACAAGTTACAATGCAAGATCATTGTACCTGAGTATGTCAACATTGCTGAAACCGATGAAACCAACTGGGAGACGTGGCATAGGAGGCTAGGACACATAGGGGAACAGAAAATGAGCCAATTGGTGAAAAATCAGCTTGTTTTGGGCCTAAAATACTCAATTCCAATCAAATTGAATGTTTGTAAAGGATGTTCATATGGCAAACAAGCTAGGCAACGTTTCAAGAGCTCAGAAGGCATCAATACCACCGAAATATTGGCTATTGTACACTCAGACATATGTGGCCCCATGAGAACACTGTCCTTTGGAGCCAAGAGATACTTTATGACGTTTATTGATGACAAGACAAGATATACATGGGTGTACTTCCTCAAAACAAAGGATGAAGCTTTAGAGACGTTTAAGCACTTCAAGAACATGGCAGAAACACAAACTGGGTGTAAATTGAAGGTACTACAAAGTGACAATGGAGGAGAATACTGCTCAAAGGAGCTTGCAAAATACTGCTTGTCTACTGGTATACTTCAACAGACCACAGTTCCTCATACTCCACAGCAAAATGGAGTAGCAGAACGTGCAAACAGAACAATAGTAGAGATGGGAAGATCTATGCTACATGATAAGGGAATGGACTACAAGTTTTGGGCTGAATCTCTTGCTACCGCTGTATACATCAAGAACAGATGCCCAACAACAGCACTACGTGATTCTACACCCTTTGAAGCATATACAGGCAAAAAACCAGATCTCCAGCACCTCAGGATCTTTGGCAGTGATGTTTTTTATCACATCCCTGACAAAAAACGCTCAAAGTTGGAACCAAAGAGTAGAAAAGGGATCTTTCTTGGGTATTGTGAAGGTACTAAAGGGTATAGAGTGTATGATGGCGAAATTCAGAAGCTGATCAATAGCAGGGACGTTGTATTTGAGGAGAATTCAGATCAGAAAGCCACAGAAATCATTGGCCAGCTGCCTGATGATGCAATCAACACAAATGAAGAAGATACGTACCAAATCCAGCCAGAGATGGAAGATACTTCTACCAGTTCCAGATCAGAACAGATTATCCCAGTTAGGAGATCTACCAGAATAAGAAATGCCCCTGGATCCTGGTGGCAGACATCCAATGATCATGAAGAAGCTTATCTTGCCTTATGTGCCGAACCTCAGAATCTGGAACAGGCAATGCAAGGTCCAGATGCTACTAAGTGGCAACAAGCCATGCAGGAGGAGTACCAATCACTGATCAAGGCAAAAACGTGGGAACTGGTAGATTTACCAAATGGGAGAAAGCCAATAGGATGTAGATGGGTCTATAAGATCAAGATAACCTCAAATGGTGCCGTTGATAAGTACAAGGCTAGATTGGTAGCTAAAGGCTATTCCCAGATCCAGGGACTAGACTTTAAGGAAACATTTGCTCCGGTTGCCAAGTTTAACTCTATTAGGACAGTTCTAGCCCTGGCAGCTGTACACAGTCTAGATCTACACCAAATGGACGTCAAAACAGCCTTTCTAAATGGGGATTTGCAAGAAACTATATATATGGAGCAACCAGAAGGTTTTACCGATCCAAAAAGCCCCCATAAGGTGTGCAAACTTAGAAAATCGTTGTATGGGCTTAAGCAGGCACCCAGAGCATGGTATAACAAGATTGACACATATCTAGAGGAAATTGGGTTCTCTCGTAGCACTGCAGATCACAGTATATATTTGAAACAGCTCAAAAAGGGTGTGATCATCCTAGTTCTTTATGTGGACGACCTAATTATAGCTACAAGTGATCAAGAGGCACTTAAACAGACGAAATCAGATCTCTTCAGCAAGTTTGAGATGAAAGATCTTGGAAAATTGAGCTATTTTCTTGGAATTGAGGTCAAATTTGACATACCTACGCAGAAAATTGTGCTGAATCAGTCTAAGTACATCAGGGACATTCTTAGACGCTTCAAAATGGAAAATTGCAAACCTGCAGCAACCCCTATGGACAATAACCTGAAATTAAGCAAATCTCAGCCAGTTATGGATGAAAACGGCTCAAATATGGACCAAAACTTTCCCTATCAATCAATGGTTGGTAGCCTAATGTACTTGATGGTGTCTACACGTCCAGATATTGCAGTAGCAGTTGGAATAGTCAGTCAATTCATGCAGAATTATGGATCAGATCAAATTGCAGCAGTTAAGCGGATTTTCAGATATCTACAAGGTACCATAAATATGGTACTGGAATACTCCGGAGCAGCTAATAGGCAAAAATTTGATGGTTATAGTGATTCAGATTGGGGTAGAGATCTGATTGACAGACGCTCTACCACAGGCTATGTATTTCTTTATGCTGGTGCAGCTATTACTTGGAATTGCAAGAAACAACCAACTGTGGCACTATCTACAACTGAAGCCGAATATATGGCTGCATGTCAAGCAACTAAGGAGGCTATATGGCTACGAAAATTATTCAAAGACTTAGGTTTTAATTCAGGTGAACCAACATGTATTTACAAGGATAATCAAAGTTGTATTTCATTAGCTAGAAATCCTACTAATCATGCCAGAACTAAGCACATTGATATACAGCATCACTTTGTGAGGGAAGCTGTAGAAAATAACTTAGTAGAGCTGGTTTACTGCCCAACTGACAAAATGGTGGCAGACATATTGACAAAACCACTAGCTAGGCCACAGTTTGAGATCCTTAGAGAGAAATTGGGATTAAGAAATTATTTAGTTGAGGGGGAGTGTTGAAATATTGGACTATTTGGTATCATTCAGCAGCTAAAAATTTACTTAACAATTCTAGGCTAATCTTAGTCACTGTAGGACTCATTTACTGCCTTTACTTCGCCACTTTCTCCAGATATATGATCTTATGATTATTCCCCTATAGTCAGGATCAAATTAGCACTATTACCAAACATTATGTACTAACCCTGAAACTGTTACAGAATGCTCCTGAATATTGAGAAACCCTCCCTACTTAGTGTTGCAGCTGTATTACTTCTACAAAGGTATAAATACTGAGCTTCTTTATGAATAAACAACAGTTCAACTATTATCACTATTTCTTGATAAGTTCCTTATATCCAAATCACTTCTTAAATTGCAACATTTTCTTGACCACTACTCTTGAAGAAGTGCTGCAACCTCTTGGTGTGCATATTAATGTTCCAAAACTCTGCTGAAGGCATTGTGATAGTCTTTTGAGCTCTTGACATTGTAGCCTTGTCTATCAGTGGGATCTCCACTCTGTCAACAATGAAGGATGTGGAGGCTGTGGTAGATGCATTACCTTTTTCCTCAAACTCATCTACCTTGCTGGAGTGTAGCTCAACAGGCTGCACTTCCAACTCTTGTGAAAATGGCTGTTTTCTTGTTGGTAATTCTACTTATCTATGATGGGACTCAGTTGGCAATGGGCTTGTGGCCTTAATTGGCAAGAACTGCAATTTCTTTTGCATGCCTTCCTATCTCAGACTTGGGTGGACATTTTTCCCTTTACCTTTTCCTTTTTCACTGTCAGGTCTTTCACTGCTATTTTGTAGGTGTGCTTCTTGTAATAAACTACGTTTTCTCCTGGGTAAATTCTACTCTGATGCATCTATTTTGGCCTGATTGTCCCTTGCTGGCACTCTTCTGGCAACCTGACGTCTCTTTTCTGCTTGTTTTGACCTCTCAACTGTAGCTGTGACAGGCTCCTGTGAACGCAGCTGATTTTTATAACTGCCAGGTCCTTTGCTGCTACTTTGACTGGGTGCTACTTGAGCAGTCCTACACTTTTTCCTTAATAAATGTTGTGCTGGTGCATCTGTGTCTGCCTGCTTGTCTCTAATTGGCACTCTTCCAGCTACCTGACATCTCTTTGACACTTGTCTGGAGCTTTCAGCCCTACTTGTAACAGGCTCTTAAGGATGCTGCTGGTTTTTTGCCATGGCACCCTTGTTCTTCTGCCTTTGATAGTTTCTGCTATTCTTAAGATATTTTCTTAGCATATCAATGCTGGCTCAAAATCTGTTTGCCCACTTGAATCCAGGATAATGCTCATGAAACAAGTCAAGTGCATTCTGCTTAGCCTTGAGTTCCTGATGGTCCCATGGTATGCTGGCCTTAAGGTGCTGGTGTGCTAGACTTCTGACAGTCTCTTGTATATGAGCCCACTCTTCATTATTGCACTCAACTGCTTCACAGATCTTCAATGTCTTTCAATTTTTAGGCTTTGGTATAAACTCCACATTGTCTCCCTCCCACACAGCAATAGGTGTTTCTGTGAGCTTTATCTTTGGGCACTATTATTGTGCTTCAAAGACTGTATGTTGTTCCTCTGCTGTTACGTTGGGAAATGGCTCAATTCTTGGCTGTGATATTGAGCTACTTGAGTTCCTTCTTTGCAGCAAAGATACTGCTTTCTCTACCTGGGATATTGATTGCTCTACACATATTATCTGCTCATCCTGCTTCTGGAATATTTTCTGATTTCTCTAGGCCACTGCATCTATCCTATCAGCTGCTGCACCTAATTGCTTCATTAATGCTTTGTTATGTGCTGACAACATATTTGCTAATATGGGTGGTGGTGATGTTATAATGGCCACTTGCTGATCTTCAATTGAGGGTACTGTGTTTGCTACATTCTCATCTGCCTGAGCATAACAGTCAGCTTGTAGTTCCACAGAGGCTCTCAATTGCCTACTGGACTGAGAGCCTGAGGAGTCTGCGTTATCACCTTCAATGGGCACACTGTCCACAGGGCCTTTTTTGGATGTAGCACCACTTGTTGCTCTGATTGTCAAAGCAAGCTGGTATCTAACTGTTCTTCTGTTGCCATCAGTGGTGGGGTTTAGTTGAGGACTAGGCAACATTGCTTTATTTTTTGGCAGCATATATATGGAAGTGAGCCAAACCAAAGGGGAAATAGTGTTACATATATGTATGTATATGGTGCCACAACTTTATTTATAAAGCTTACTATGGCAGGTCATCATTGAATCTTACATTCATGTAGGTGCATGTCTCAAATACAAGACTGTCTTAAGTTCACATAAGTAATGACCAAAAATGGATATAATAGCATTATGTTGTAGAAGGTCAAACTGTTTGCCCCATGGACAATACTACCTTGACTCAATGCTGTAGGAGAAGAGAAAAAAGACCATGTGACAATTGTGGCAAGCCTCTCAGCCATGAAGTATGCAGACAGCATAGGAAGTATTAGAAGTATTGCAACCAGTGTTTTGCCACCCAAGTCATATTTGACCATTCACTGGTCACTACTGTACCAAAAAGGATACTTTATGGAGCCAAGTGAGCCCAGTAATCCATCTTTTGGTAAATGATGTAATGTTGTGGCTAGAGAAGTGGCATGTTTTGACTAATATCAGTAATGGGGGCTTTGAGGACTTATTACTACTTCTTGCCAAAATCATACCAGGATGCAATTTACCATGTACATGGTACAAGTGGACAACCATCATGCGGCTGGCAACATATGATCCAGAGACTGTCCGGATTCCAGCATATGTTAACAGTTGCATGGCATTCACATCCAAAAATGCTACCATTGCAACATGTCCAAATTGTCAGGAATCCACCACCATTGAGGGAAAACATTGTTCACACTCTGGATATCAAATCACTGTCCAACCTGGATAGCTACCTGTATCCATTACTTGATGAATTTGTATACTTTCCAGTGGGATAACAGTAAATGGCTGTCATGTAAAAGTGCATATTATTATCTGCATTGGAGATACTGCAGCCATCAGCAAGATAGCTGGTTTTTCCAGGCACAATGAACAGTATTGCTGTCAGATGTGTGAGATCCAGGGAATATACTCCATAACTCACACACATTATTATTACCCAAACACCAGCACTAAGAACATCATCTTTCCACAAAGGGAATATACAGAAGTCAGCATGCAATTTCAGCAATGTTGGCAAGCCATAAGCCACTGGCCAGTGTGGTGGTGTACAGGTCCAATGGAGAGATAAGTTCAACACTTCTCAAGTGTAGTGTGTGTGTGGTGTTCACTGAGTTTTATAACCTCAGGCAAAAGCTTGCTAGGAATACTTGGTCTCTCTCTCTAATCTAACATGATGGGGAATTAAGCCACAAGCTTGTCAAGGGAAAACTATTGAGCTACAATCTCCAACTTAGTTGGGGTCTTAACAAAAGTATGTGCTGGATTCAGCATTCTTTGAGATGACAATGTACTAAAGCTTCCACTAAACTAATAAGAGATGTAATTGGTACTCAATGCCCATGGCACTATGAAGCTAGCTCTGGAGGTTTGTAACTTGACACATAAATGCATGGCCCATTTTGGTCCACTGGTACTATCTGGCACTATAAGTGCTTTGTATAGGTTTTACTTTAGGCCTAATACTTAAATATAGTGCCAGATAGTACCAGTGGACCAAGATAGTGCCATGTATTTTTGTGACATGATACAAGCTACAGGAGCTAGATTCAGAGTGCCATGGGTAATGAACACCTGATACTTGTCTTCAGTCCTTCTGTGCTCTTACACATCCTGCACGACATTGATCCAAAAAAAAGGTCAAAAAATGGATTTTTTCCAGCATTGTAGGTGGAACATGTTGTCAAAATTTGTAATTCCCCCTAAATATTCACCTAACTTGGTTACTTAGATCATTACCTTCAAATTCTAGAGAATACTGACCAAATTCCTTGTTGGGATTTACTCAGAATATTTTCACCAAAATATCATGTACCCAGAACATGAAAGTTCTCAAAGCTGTCTAAACAGCCCCAAACTTTGAAACATGGTCTAGGGACCATCCTTAACCTATTCTATGTGTTTGTTATGCCAAGACCATGTAAAAGTATAAAAACTATTTTTACATTCAATAAATCATTAAGTGAAAACCACATAATCTACTTGTCCTCCTAAATCACTTCCAATATTTCCAAGACTCTTACAGTAGGTTTTGAGCCCAGAGCTATCACTCTCTGCAATGTCCACCACTGCTATTACTGGAATTTTTCCCTCTGCCAAAAAGTTGGATGGATCTTACTACCCAGTGTGGAAGGTGAAGATAAAGTTGCTGCTACAAGAAAGAGGCCTTTGGGATATTGTCATGAGAGAAAAATGCCCTCCTAAGAACATAGGAGAGGAAGCCTTAAAGTACCAGAAGAAAGTACAAAGTGAGTTTAACTGCATTTGCCTTAATGATAAGGACAAATTGCTAATTCAATGCTCAAGAGCAAAAACAGCAAACAATGCCTGCAAGGCATTAGAAGACACTTACCAGTCATGTTCAGCTGCTAAAAAATTGTATCTGAGACAAAAATTCTGTACTACAAAGATGCAGCTAGATCAAGAAATGAAAAATCTAATTAACAGAATTAACCTGCTGGTGGATGAAATAGAATCTGTGGGCATACCAACTACTGATGAGGATGTGATAGTTACCATCCTGAATAGTCTGACAGACAGGTTTCAGGGCCTTGTATCTGCCCTAGAGTCCAGGACTGACAATTTGACCTTAAATTACATATATGGAAGGCTCCTGGATGAAGAATTAAGAAAATCAAGCACCAATAAGAATGAAGAAGAAAAAGCTTTAATATGCAATGATAACCAACAAAGGAGGTACCTAAGACCCTGCAAAGGCAACAGAAACCTGTTTTGTAACTACTGCTAAAGGAAAGGACACACATCAGACCAGTGCTTCAAAAAGAGAGATAGTCAGCAGAAAAAACCTGAATATGGAAATGCTGCCACAACTTAAGATAGACTATTCATATCTGCGCTAAATATGACCACAAACAAGGATTCTCAGACGTGGTATATTGACTCTGGAGCATCTCAACACTTTACACACCAAAAAGAACTTTTTACCCAATATCAAGGAATTCAAATTAAGAAGGTTTTCATGGGTGACAATTGAACACTTGATGCAGTGGGAGAAGGAACTATCCAAGTATACCTTAGAAGCAGTAAAGAAAACCACACACCAACCTTTAAGGAAGTACTCTATGTACTAGAAATAGCCAAGAACCTACTATCTGTAAGCAAGGCCACTGCAGAAGGACTCAGTTTCAACTTTGACAATTCTGGATGCAAAATCACTGATCAAAATGGTGCCCATACTGCTCTGGGTATCAGAGATCTGAATCTATACAAGTTGACTTATATTCCATCATATTTGGAAGCCAATATAAGTAACTTAAGTGAAGAAACACCAATGCATTGGCACAGTAGATTTGGGCACATCAATTTTGGTTATTTGCACAAAATGATCAAGGATCAGATAATTGCCGGAGAAAAAATTGATCTCCCAGCTAATTTGGAGCACTGTGAAGCCTGCATATATGGAAAACAAGCCAGACAGATGTTCAAGAGCACTGGGCTAATCAAAACTAAGAAAAAATTAGATCTAATTCAATTAGATCTGTGTGGACCTATGCAAAATTTATCATTAGACAGGATGAAGTATTTGATCACTTTTATTGATAATTATACAAGATACATGTGGGTTTACTTCATGGAGAGAAAGGAAGAAGCTCTGTCTAATTTCAGGGAGTTTAAAGCCATTGTGGTGAGAGAAACTAGTGAAAAAATCAAGAAAATACGCTCTGACAATGGTGGAGAATATACCTCAAAACTATTTGTACACTTCAGCAAGATTCATAGGATAAAGCAAGAGACTACTGTACCATACTCCCCACAGCAAAAATGGACTAGCAGAATGTGTTAACAGATCAATAATTGACATGGCAAGATCTATGATCCGTGTTCAAAAATTACCCTAAGATTTTAGGGCGGAATCAGTTGCCACAGCTGTATACCTTAAAATTGGAGTTATAACAGAATGCTTTGTGATTTCACTCCATTTGAAGCATGGTATGAATACAGACCAAGTACAGAACATCTAAGAATATTTGGATGTACAGCATATGCCAAGATACTGCCTGGAAATCAGTCAAAATTTGAGCCAATAATTGTAAAATGCATATTTTTGGGCTACTGCAATGAGAGTAAGGCACACAGACTCTACAATACCAAAGCAACGAAGCTAATCAAGTCCAGGGATGTGTTGTTTGATGAAAATTCAAAACATTTCCAAAAAATGACATCAGATGATGACAAAAACCTGATCTTAAGTCCACCAATTGTCAGGATTGAATTAGAGCAAAACAATGAGAATTTTTTCACTCCAGAGGACTCTACAACTGCGGTTCAGCCTGAATCAGTGTAAAGGAATATCCCAGAAGGGATCATTCCAGTATCATATGCCTGAATATCCAATTGGACAAGAAATAGCCCCAATTATTATATCAATGAGGGTACAAACTTAGCCTTTGCCTATTCAGTCCATATTTGTGAACCCCAGACTGTAAAACAGACCCTAAATAGTCTTCAGACAAAGTTTTGGAGATCTGCAATGACTGAGGAATATCAGGCCCTAATGGAAAATCAAACTTGGGACTTGGTCAAATTACCAATCAACCAAAAATCAATTGGATGCAGATGGGTCTTTAAGACAAAATACAACGCTGATGGTATTATTGAAAGATATAAAGCAAGACTTGTGGCCAAAGGATACTCTCAAGCAAAAGGACTTCACTATGCTGAGACCTTTGCACCAGTAGCCAAGTTTAATTCTATCAGATTAATATTGGCTATTGCAGCCAAATATAAGTTTTTTATTCATCAAATGGATACAAAAACTGCATTTTTGAAAGAAGAACTTGATGAGGATGTGTATATGGACCAGCCTGATGGGTTTGTTGACCAAGATAACCCCCATTTGGTCTGCAAGCTTAAAGAGTCTCTATATGGACTCAAACAATGACCGAGAGCCTGGAATTGCAAGATAGATTCTTATATTGACTCTTTGAGTTTCAAAAGGAGTAATGCTGACTATAGTATATATTATGAGCCAGACAGAGCAAATCCAGCTCTATTAGCTCTATATGTGGAGGACCTTATTATAGCTGCCAATGACCTAATAACATTGGAGGAGACTAAATCCAGCTTATCTAAAGAGCTCAAGATGTCCAGCCTAGGAGAGCTCAGTTACTACTTAGGGATAAGGTCCTCCATATACAGAAGTGTTGTGAGAGTCTTGGAGATATTGGAAGTGATTGGGAGTACAAGTAGATTATGTGTTTCTCACTTAATAGACTTGTTCCGTTGTGGTGGTGTAGAGGTACTCCTGGGAGAAGCTACACAACTCAAGGTGTGTGAGGTGTCTGATGGGTGCAATAACCTCTGTGTCTAAACTGCTGGTGTCTTTGTCAATATGTCACTATGGTAAAAGCTCCTGCTTCTCTAGCTTCCTAGGTGCTCCAAGTGTTTCCAAAGGCCTCTGTGTGCCTTGTGCACTACCCTGAAAAGCTCCTTGATGGCAGGTCTGAGATATACTGTTGAAGGCAGGTGCAGTGATCAACTGCTAATCAATAAGGGAGAAGTGTTACTGATAGAAGGGATGATTTATTGATGAGGGATTGCTTTCCCTTAAATACTTTTCCTGATTGCCAAGTGATTACTAATGACAAGGTTCTAGAAGATTCTAGGTATCAGTGGAATTCTTGATGACATCACTATGAGCTAAAAATATGCCAAGAATGTCCTGGAAGGTTCTAAAAGGCACAGCACTCTCAACCAATCAGGAATCAGTAGTCTGAAACCTGTGCAACATAGAAATACCATATATGGTATTGAAATGGTAGAGATGGTAACACAGACCTAGGTCATGTGTCACAGGTACTGACGCGGGTACTTGCCTTATATAGATACATCTACTGATCACAAAGCTGAATAACATCTGGGATAACTAATGCTAATAACTAATCAGGGTAAACATCATATGGGGATAATACTGATAATATGGGCAAAAGAAGAATGGGATAATACTGATAAGATAAAATATGGATAAGTATATCATAATGACTATATGAATAAACTTGTCTGTGGGAGGTATGTTTACCCTACCACATCCACCCCCCACTTGAGCTAAAAAGTTTCAGGGAACTTTTTAGCTAACCACTGTAAGTTTGGAGAACAAAGTGCTCTCTCAGTCTTCCTCAATGAAGCCACCTGTCCTTTCTTGAGATAGAAATCTACATGATGTCATTGATCGGATATTGTTTGAGTCCACACCACAGAAGGTTGCTGTTAGTCCTGGGCTCTCTGAGTATATAGTATACCATGCTGAACCATCTGGGTAGTTCACTGCAGTTGCTCTTGCTTTTACTTCCCATGGTCTTCCAAGAAGTAATTCAAAGTTAGCCTTTGCACATATGAATACTGGGATCTCATGGGGTATTCCTTCAATGATGAGAGGGAAGCTGTGAATAATTCCTAAAAGCTTTGATTGCCCTGAGTTGGCATCCTTCATGCTCCAATTGATATTGGTGTCTATGGGCAATAAGTCTTTGCATGGTAGTTGTTTCCAAGCCTCCAAAGGCATCACACATATCTCAGATCCACTGTCTATATGACATAGGATTTCTTGATTATGCACAGTTCCTGTAGTTGTTGCAGTTGCCACTGAGTAGTAGTGTTTCTGGCTTTGATGCAGCTTACTGATATCTTGGCTTCCTTGAACTGTCCTAACCTGGTTGCCTTGAGTGGCTTCAATTGGATGCTTTCTTATTCTGATATGCTCATCCATAGTCTTTCTTACAGATGGTGATACACTGAGTAGCTCTCCAACCTTGATTGATATGTTGCTTCCTAGTATATGACTTGTCAGAGCCTCTGGGGTACCCTTTTGCTTGACTCTAGGCTGCATGTGGTAGTTGTTGGCCTTGGCAGACTCTTGTAAAATTAATGGGGGTGATGCTTTCTTCTCAATCACAACTTCTGGCTCACATCTTGGTACTTTTGTTGCTGGGCCTGGATTAGCCATTTTTCAGGATGGTGTCTCTTTGAAGCATAAATTGAAGCTATATGATCTTGGGCCTCTCTGGGGTCCTCATAGTCAAAGTTCAGAACTTCAGCTGGATCAAAGTAGTCAGGATCTTCTTCTTCATGGAATTGAACCTTTCTTGTATGAGAGGTGACTTGCTTGTAGTGAACTCTCATTCCTCCTTGTCCAAATGCTGTGGATAATTTGTCACCATGCTTACTGACTATGTATCCCTGAGGACTATATAGGACATCACCTGTGGATAGTAATGACTGAAGCTCTTGGCAATTTCTCTTGGAATGGTTGGCAGAGTCACACCACATGCATGTATATTTGACTTCTTTCTCTACTGGCTTCTGACCATATGCTTTGCTGGCAAGTAGCAAAGAGAGTTTTTCTAGTTGCTGTGTCAGCTCCTGAATTTGAGTGCTTTGATTGCTGGGATTAAGTATGTCTTGGCTATCTTGGATTTGTTCTGGGCTTGAAAGAAGCTCTCTGATTGGTGAGGTTTCTTCAGGGGCAAGTAGAATCTGCTTGGCTAACTGAAATGCAGGCAGTGAACTCATAGCTTTCACAGTAGGATTGTTTTCAATCCTTCTCACCAGGCCTTCTGGTAGTGCTCTGAGCAGATAGGCAGATAAAGTCAGATCAGTGATAATGCCTTGGGCTTTCAGTGACTCTCCAATTTGCTCAAGGCCACTCAAGTATTCTTTCAATGGTAGCAGCTTAAACTTGCTATAAGCAAAGTTCTCCAAGTCTTTAAGTGTGTAGTCAACTTGTCTCTCTCCATATTCATCAATCAAGTAGCTCTTCAAGAGGGTCCAATTTGTCAGCAGATCATTTCTTTCATATAAAGAGAGCATGATCTCATCAGTGCTGTAGGGGGGCATCTCTTCAGCCATAATGGCCTCAGGTATTTTGTGGGCTCTGCAGAAAAGCTCCCACCTCTTGATGAAAGCTTTAACTTTGGTTCCATCAAAGAAAGGAGTTCCTTGCATTCCTGGTAAAGGTAGATCCATGGTCTTGATAATTTGTTCTTTCTTAAGTCTTCTAGGGGCAGTTCAGTCAAACCCCCCACGTTGGGTGCCAAATATGTGGTGGTGTAGAGGTACTCCTGGGAGAAGCTACACAACTCAAGGTGTGTGAGGTGTCTGATGGGTGCAATAACCTCTGTGTCTAAACTGCTGGTGTCTTTGTCAATATGTCACTATGGTAAAAGCTCCTGCTTCTCTAGCTTCCTAGGTGCTCCAAGTGTTTCCAAAGGCCTCTGTGTGCCTTGTGCACTACCCTGAAAAGCTCCTTGATGGCAGGTCTGAGATATACTGTTGAAGGCAGGTGCAGTGATCAACTGCTAATCAATAAGGGAGAAGTGTTACTGATAGAAGGGATGATTTATTGATGAGGGATTGCTTTCCCTTAAATACTTTTCCTGATTGCCAAGTGATTACTAATGACAAGGTTCTAGAAGATTCTAGGTATCAGTGGAATTCTTGATGACATCACTATGAGCTAAAAATATGCCAAGAATGTCCTGGAAGGTTCTAAAAGGCACAGCACTCTCAACCAATCAGGAATCAGTAGTCTGAAACCTGTGCAACATAGAAATACCATATATGGTATTGAAATGGTAGAGATGGTAACACAGACCTAGGTCATGTGTCACAGGTACTGACGCGGGTACTTGCCTTATATAGATACATCTACTGATCACAAAGCTGAATAACATCTGGGATAACTAATGCTAATAACTAATCAGGGTAAACATCATATGGGGATAATACTGATAATATGGGCAAAAGAAGAATGGGATAATACTGATAAGATAAAATATGGATAAGTATATCATAATGACTATATGAATAAACTTGTCTGTGGGAGGTATGTTTACCCTACCACACCGTTGGATAGTGCCACATTGAGCCATGAGTGCGAAATGATGCCATAGTGTGCCAGAGAGGCCAAGTGAGCCTCTACCTAGCCACAGAGTGTGAAACATAGCTCTGCATCTTCATGTAAAGCAGCCCCTTTGTTTCACCCATTGTGCTGGAGAAAATCCATTTTTTGCCCTTTTTTTGTGGATCAATGTTGTGCAGGATGTGTTAGAACACAAGCAGACTGAAGATATGCATCTGGTACTCAATACCCATGGCACTCTGAATCTAGCTCCTGTAGCTTGTATCATATCACAAAAATGAATGGCACTATCTTGGTCCACTGGTACTATCTGGCACTATTAGTGCTTTGTATAGATCTTACTTTAGGGCTAATATTTAAATATAGTGCCAGATAGTACCAGTGGACCAAGATAGTGCCATTCATTTTTG
>MCFE01001103.1:0-17112 GCA_002104905.1 Basidiobolus meristosporus CBS 931.73 | reverse complement strand
AGTGCTTTCTGGGTAATCAAATACGCCTTGAATTCTGGTGGTGCTCCCGATCCCATTGGTCATCTGTGGCGTGTTAAGTAACCTGAGCTTAGCCACCATTGCAAATGATTAGCATCATTGCGCCTATGGTTCAACTGTTGTCAATTTCGATGTTTAGAAGGGTCCCAGCAGCACATAAGCAAAATTTGGGGCATCTGGATCACATTCAGTCATTACATGCTCTGAATTCCCGGCCCCTATGAAAAATCACGGTGATGACCCAATCAGAAGACCACCGCAAAATTGAGATCCCATGACTAAGAGGTATTGAGGCCATCAGAACACCATACAAGAACTATCTGAATGAAATTGCACTCGGAATATCCAAAAAACCTTGGTCAAATTTTCTCACTTTGACAGCTCTTGAGTTGCTGTTGCTTGGTTGTCTGCCTCCTTTCTCATTTCCTGATCCCAGGCACTCAATCCACCTCTATGCTCTTGCACATTGATTGTGTTTTATGTTTTGTAATTCACCCTAAATAGTCACCCCAACTTAGTCACTTAGATCATTGCCTAAAAATCTTAGAGAATACTAACAAAATTCCTTGCTGGGATCTATTTAGAATATTTTCACCAAGACATCAGGTGCCCAGAACATGAAAATTTGATAAGTTGACCAAACAGCCTCTACCTTTGACATATGTTTTTGGTGCTATCAGAGTATTGAAGATATTGAAAGTGATAGGAGAACAAGTAGATTACATGGTTTCAATTAATGATTATCCAATGTAAAAGTGGTATTTATGTTGTAAAACTTTGCAATTCTACCTAAGTATTCACCCCTCTTAGTCCCCTATGAAAAATAATTGTGATAATCCCATCAGAAGGCCATCACAAAATTAAAATCCTGTGACAAAGAGTCTTGATTCCATCAGGACACTATGCAAAGACTGTAAAAAAATTGCACCCTGACTTTGCAAAAAACTTTGTTAAAACTTTTCATAGCAACAATGCATAAGTGGCTTTTAATTGGTTCTCTGCTAATCCTCTCACTTTCTGATCCTGGACACTCAATCACCCCCTGTGTTTGTGTACATTGATTGGCTATTGCCTCTTTTCCACACTCTTTACTTCCTGACTCAACTAATGCTCTTACTTTGCATGCATACAAATGGTTTATTTCTGTTGAAACTTGAGTTGTAACTCAATTGCCAATTGTGCTTGTTGTAAGAGTCTTGGAGATATTGGATGTGATTGGAGAACAAGTAGATATGTGGTTTTCACTTATTGATTTATTGAATGTAAAAGTAGTATTTATACTTTTACATGGTCTTGGCACTACAAACACATAGAATGGTTTAAGGTGTTGTAAGAGTCTTGGAGATATTGGAAGTGATTGGGAGGACAAGTAGATTATGTGGTTTTCACTTAATGATTTATTGAATGTAAAAGTAGTATTTATACTTTTACCTGGTCTTGGCATTACAAACACGTAGAATAGGTTAAGGAAGGTCCCAAGAACATGTGTGCAAAGTTTGGGGCTGTTTGGACAACTTATCTAATTTTCATGTTCTGGGTAAATTTTCTAAGTAAATCCTGACAAGGAATTTGGTCAGTATTCTCTAGGATTTGATGGTAATGATCTAAGTGACTAAGTTAGGTGAATATTTAGGTGGAAATACAAATTTTTTACAACAGTACTGACCTATACAAGTCCCTATCCCCACCACTAGCATTAAGCCCAACCCCATGCCCAACAAGTAACTCCATTGAAATCCACCATTCAGTAAGTATTTCTGCTGTAACACTCTGTTTCCATGACTTTGAAAGGAATCCTGTGGCATTATGCCATTGTTCATCCACTGGTTCCTAAATGCCCTGGTCTTTGTTGTAAAAACTTGTAGTTCCAGCTAAATAGTCTCCTAACTTATTCACTTAGATCATTTCCTTCAAGTCCTAGTGAATACTGACCAAATTCCTTGTTGGGATTTACTTAGAATATTTATCCAGAACATGAAAATTAGATAAGTTGTCCAAACAGCCCCAAACTTTGCACATATGTTCTTGGGACCTTCCTTATGTTGTAAAAATTTGTATTTCCACCTTAATATTCACCTAACTTAGTCACTTAGATCATTACCATCAAATCCTAGAGAATACTGACCAAATTCCTTGTCAGGATTTACTTAGAATATTTACCCAGAACATGAAAATTAGATAAGTTGTCCAAACAGCCCCAAACGTTGCACACATGTTCTTGGGACCTTTCTTAGCCTATTCTATGTATTTGTAATGCCAAGACCATGTAAAAGTATAAATACTACTTTTACATTCAATAAATCAATAAGTGAAAACCACATAATCTACTTCTACTCCCAATCACATCCAATATCTCCAAGACTCTTACAACAGGCTACAAGCCCCAAGCTGTCACTCTCTGCAATGTCTACTAATGCTATTACTGGAATTTTTCCCTCTGCTGATAAGTTGGATGGATCTAATTACCAAGTGTGGAAGGTGAAGATGAAAATGCTGCTACAAGAAAGAGGCCTTTGGGATATTGTCATGGGAGAAGAATGCCCTCCTAAAAATGTGGGAGAGGAAGCCTTTAAGTACCAGAAGAAACAACAAAATGCCTTTAACTGCATATGCCTTAATGTCAAGGACAAATTGCTAATTCAATGCTCAAGAGCAAAACAGCAAAGAATGCCTGGAAAGCATTAGAAGACACCTACCAGTCATGTTCAGCTGCTAAGAAAATGTATCAGAGACAAAAATTCTGTACCACAAAGATGCTGCCAGGAGAAGAAATGAAAAATCTAATCAACAGAATTACCGTGCTGTTAGATCAGATGGAATTTGTGGGTGTACCAACTACTGATGAGGATGTCATGGTTACCATCCTGGATAGCCTGAAAGACAGGTTTCAGGGCCTTGTATCAGCCCTAGAGTCCAGAACTGAAGATTTGACCTTAAACTATGTATATGGAAGGCTCCTGGATGAAGAATTAAGAAAATCAAGCATCAATAAGAAGGAAGAAGAAAATGCCTTAATAAGCAATGGTGTCCAACAAAGGAAGAACCCAAGACCCTACAAAGGCAACAGTAACCTGTTTTGCAACTACTGCAAAAGGAAAGGACACACATCAGACCGGTACTTCAGAAAGAGAGACAGTCAGCAGAAAAAGCCTGAACATGGAAATGCTGCAACAACTGAAGATAGACTATTCATATCTGCACTAAATATGACCACAAACAAGGATTCTCAGACATGGTATACTGACTCTGGAGCATCTTGACACTTTACACACCTACAAGAACTTTTTACCCAATATCAAGAAATTCCAATTGAGAAGGTTTTCATGGGTGACTATAGAACACTTGATGCAGTGGGAGAAGGAACTATCCAAGTAAACCCAAGAAGCAGTGAAGGAAGCCATACACTGACCTTTAAAGAGGTACTTTATGTACCAGACATAGCCAAAAATCTACTATCTGTAGGCAAGGCTACAGCAGAAGGACTCAGTTTTGCTACAGCAGAAGGACTCAGTTTTGGCTTTGACAATTCTGGATGCAAGATCACTGATCAAAATGGTGCCCATATTGCTTTGGGTATCAGAGATCAGAACCTATACAAGTTGACTTATATTCCATCATATTTGGAAGCCAATATAAGTAACTTAAATGAAGAAACAGCAATGCTTTGGCACAGGTGATTTGGGCACATCAATTTTGATTATTTGCGCAAAACAATCAAAGGTCAGCTAATTTCTGCAGTAAAAATTGATCCCCCAGCAAATTTGGAGCACTGTGAAGCCTGCATACATGCAAAACAAGCCAGACAATTGTTCAAGAGCTCTGGGTTAATCAAAACTAAGAAAAAATTAGCTCTAATTCACTCAGATCTGTGTGGACCTATGCAAAATTTATCCTTAGGCAGGATGATGTATTTAATCACTTTTATTGATGATTATACAAAATACACATGGGTTTACTTCATGGAGAAAAAGGAAAAGCTCTGTCTAAGTTCAGGGAGTTTAAAGCCATGGTGGAGAGAGAAACTGGTGAAAAGATCAAGAAAATACACTCTGACAATGGTGGAGAATATACCTCAAAACTCTTCATCCACTTCTGCAAAATTCATGAGATAAAGCAAGAGACTACTGTACCATCCTCCCCACAGCAAAATGGAGTAGCAGAATGTGCTAATAGATCAATAACTGATATGGCAAGATCTAAGATCCATGATCAAGAATTATCCTATGATATATGGGTGGAAGCAGTTGCCACTCCTGTATACCTTAAGAATAGGAGTTATAGCAGAATATGCTGTGATTCTACTGCATTTGAAGCATGGTATGGGTACAGACCAAGTGCAGAACATCTAAGAATACATGGGTGTACAGCATATGCCAAGAAACTGTCCAGAAATCAGTCAAAATTTGAGCCAAAAAGTGCAAAATGCATATTTTTGGGCTACTGCAATGAGAATAAAGCATACAGACTCTACAATGCCAAAGCAATGAAGCTAATCAAGTTTAGGGATGTGTTGTTGGATGAAAATTCAAAATTCTCCCAAAAAATGATATCATATGCTGATGAGTATCTGATTTCAAGTCCACCAATTGTCAGGATTGAATCAGAGCAACACAATGAAAATTTTTTCACTCCAGAGGACTCTACAACAATGGTTCAGCCAGAATAAGTGCCCAGGAATATTCCAGAAGTGATCATTCCAGTATCAAATGCCCGGAGATCCAATCAGACAAGAAATAGCCCAAATTACTATATCAATGAGGGTACAAACTTAGCCTATGCCTATTCAGTCCATATTGATGAGCCCCAGACTGTAAAAGAGGCCCTAAATAGCCCTCAGACAAAGTTTTGGAGATCTGCAATGACTGAGGAATATCAGGCCCTGATGGAAAATCAAACTTGGGACTTAGTCAAATTACCAATCAACCAAAAATCAATTAGATGCAGATGGGTCTTCAAGACAAAATACAAGGCTGATGGTACAATTGAAAGATACAGAGCAAGACTTGTGGCTAAAGGATACACTCAAACAAAAGGACTTGACTATACTGAGACCTTTGCATCAGTAGCCAAGTTTAATTCCTTCAGATTAATATTGGCTATTGCAGCCCAATATAAGTTTTTTACTCATCATATGGATGTAAAAGCTGCATTTTTGAATGGAGAACTTGATGAGGACATGTATATGGACCAGCCTGATGGGTTTGTTGACTAAGATAACCCCCATTTGGTCTGCAAGCTTAAAAAGTCACTATATGGTCTCAAACTATCACCAAGAGCCTGGAATTGCAAGATAGATTCTTATTTGGAATCTTTGAGTTTCAAAAGGAGTAATGCTGACTATAGTATATACAATAAGCCAGATAGAGCAAATCCAGTTCTATTTGCTCTATATGTGGATGATCTTATTATAGCTGCCAATAACCTAGAAACATTGGAAGAGACTAAACCCAACCTACCTAAGGAGTTCAAGATGTCCAATCTAGGAGAACTCAGTTACTACTTAGAGATTAGGTTCTCCATAGACAGAAGTACCCAGACTATCACCCTAAGTCAATTCAAGTATATTCAAGATATACTAAAGAAGTACCAGATGGAAGACTGTACACCAGCAGCTACCCCAATGGAGACAAACCTTAACTTGGTCAAAACTCAACCAAATCAAGAGTGCTTGATGCCATCTGAAAGCCCTGACTTTCCTTATCAATCTATGACTGGCAGTCTGATGTATATTATGCTTGGAACATGTCTAGACATCTCATATTCAGTGGGAGTTGTCTGCCAACTTAATCTGAGCTATGGATCTGATCATATTGCAGCAGTTAAGTGGATTTTTAGATACCTAAAAGAAACTGCTGATACCTGCTGACAATACACTTATAAGGATTCACAATAGGATCTTGTGGGATACTCTGATGCTGATTGGGGACAAAATTTGCATGACAGAAGTTCCACCACAGGATACACCTTACTTTACTGTAAAGGAGAAATTTCATGGAACTCAAGAAAGCAACCAACCATAGCACTTTCTACCACAGAGGCAGAGTAAATGGCAGCCTGTGAAGCTACAAAAGAAGCAATGTGGTTAAGAAAGCTCTTTACAGATTTAGGCCTATGTCAAAAAACGCCTATTACTTTATTTCAAGATAATCAAGGATGTACACAAATAGGTAGAAATCCAACTTTTCATGCTAGAACCAAGCACATAGATATTAGACATCATTTCATACGTGAAGCTATAGAGAGTAGCTTAGTTAGCTTAGTATACTGTCCTACAGTTGAAATGTTTGCAGACATATTTACCAAACCATTAGCTAGTGACAAGTTTGAATATCTTAGGTCAAAGTTAGGACCAGTTAGTATGAACATTTAGCTGAGTGGGAGTGTTGTAAAAACTCATAGTTCCACCTAAATATTCATCCAACTTAGTCACTTAGATCATTATCTTCAATTCCTAGAGAATACTGACCAAATTCCTTGTCAGGATTTACTTAGAATATTTCACCAAAATACCAGGTACCCAGAATATGAAAATTCTCAAAGTGTCCAAACAGCCCCAAACCTTGCACACATGCTCATGGGACCTTCCTTAGTCTATTCTATGTGTTTGCAATGCCAAAATCATGTAAAAGTATAAATACTACTTTTACATTCAATAAATCACTAATTGAAAACCACATAATCTACTTGTTCTCCCAATCACTTCTAATATCTCCAAGACTCTTACAGCAGTCTCCAGCCAGCACTGCAAGGTCTAGCATCTCATATGCCAGTCTTTGCAATAAATCCTTGTAATATTAAATTGTGTTTTCTTAAGCACTGCCCATGAAGAAGTGCTGCAACCTCTTGGTATGCATACTAATGTACCAAAATTCCACTATAGGCTTTGTGATAGTCTCTTGAGTTCTTGATATTATATTTTGTCTGTCAATGGGATATTAATTCTGTCTACAACAGAGGATATGGAGGCAATGGTAAACAAAGTGCCTTTCTCTGCAAGCTCATCTATCTCACTGGACCCTATGAGAAATGATTGCAATGATTCTGTCAAAAGGCCATCACAAAATTAAAGTCCTGTGACTAAGAGAGATAGATCCCATCAGGCCATCACGCAAAGACCATTAAAAAATAATTGCACCCCAGATTTTACAAATCACTTGGTCAAAATTTTTATCACAACAATGCATAAGTGGCTTTTGATTGGTCCTCTGCCAATTCTGCCACTTTCTGATCTCAGACACTCAATCACCTCCTACATTTGTGTTCATTGATTGGCTATTGCCTCTTTTTCACACTTCCTACTTCCTGACTCAATCAATTCTCTTCTTTTTATGCATACAAGTTGATTTATATCCATTGAAACTTCAGTTGTAACTCAATTGCCAATTGTATTTGACTTATACAAGTCCCTATCCCTAGCACTAGTATTAAGCCTAACCTCACACTCAATATATAACTCCATTAAAATCCACCATCTAATCAGTATTTATGCTGTAGCACCCATTTTTAATGACTATAGTGGAAACCCTACAGCTTTATGCCACTCTTCATTCACTGGTTTCCATATGTCCTGGTCTTCAGCCAGCACTCTAAGGTCTGGTACCACATCTGCCAGTCTTTGGAATAAATCCTTGCAATACTCAGGTGCTCTTTCATGAGCACTGCTCCTGAAGTGGTGCTGTAACCTCTAGGTGTGCCTATCAATGTTCCAAAATTCCACTGTAGGCATTGTGATAGTCTTGTGAGTCCTCAACATTGCTGCTTTGTCTGTCAGTGGGATCTCAACTCTGTCTACAATGGAGGCTGTGGAGGCAGTAGAAGACAAATTGCTTTTCTCTGCAAGCTCATCTACCTCACTGGAGTGTAGCACAAGTGGCTGCGCTTCCAACTCTTAAGAAAACAGCTGCTTTTTTGTTGGTAATTCTTCTTGGCTATTATGGGATTCCACCTGATCTGGGCTGACAGTGTTAATTAGTGAGAACCACAGCTTTTTTCTGACATTTCCCTGTCTTTGGCTTGGGTACTCCTTTTTCTCTTTACCTTTATCACTGCCAAGTCTTTCACTGCTACTTTGATGGAGTGCTTCATGTATGATACTCTGTTTTCTCCTTGAAGAATGCTGCACTGGTGCATCCATTTTTGCCTGCTTGTCCCTTGCTGGCACTCTGCTGGAAACCTGACATTTCTTAGCCATTTGCTTGAAACTATCAGCTCTACTTGTGATTGGCACCTGAGAGAGCCATGGGTTATTATCACTGTCAAGTCCTTTGCTGCTATTATGACTGAGTGCTTCATGTATTAAGCAATGCTTCCTCCTTTCTAAATACTGCACAGATGCATCTGTTTCTGCCTGCCTGTCCCTTATTGGCACTCTTCTGACTATCAGACATTTCTTTGCCACTTGTTTGGAGTGTTCAGCCCTGTTTGTGACAAGCTCCTGAGGAAGCCACTGGTCTTTAGCCATGGCACCCTTGTTCTTTGGCCTTTGACAGTTTCTGCTATTCTTGAGATACTTTCTTAGCATTCCAATACTGGCCCAAAATCTGTTTACTTGCTTGAATCAAGGATAATGCACATGAAACAGGTCAAGCACATTCTGCTTAGCCTTGAGTTCCTGATGGTCCCATGGTATGCTGGCCTTAAGATGATGCCATCCAATGCTAACATCACTGAATGATAATGTTAAAGCCAAATAATCCAACATTGCATATTTTTTAATAACAAATTTTGTAATAACAAAATAACATGATATACCTAATATTGTTAGTCAGCATATTAAAAATAGAAAAAAATTAATTTTTAACATGTTGTAAACATATTAAACAAAGAGTTTTACAAATCACATTTCCATAAAATTCTTAAAAAAAGTTATTTGTATTATTAATAAGATCAGATTTTATTGCAGACTGCAGTTTATCAAATAGTTTCCCGGTTGTATAAACATTTACGGTTGATATTTTGGTTATAATTTTAGAAGATGAATTTTTAGACCAAAAAAATTTATCACCCTTAAAAGATATCCAAGTCCGCATAGTATAAATTTCAAAGTATGGTGTTTTGGCTCTTGGAAGTTCAATGATATTGGTATGATGTAAACGTTCCCAAGTATTGTGTTCACCATATAAAATTTTATTTTTAAGAGTTTTTTTATTTGTTGAAAAATACACGTTATATTAGTTTCCAAATTTTTCATGTAATTAGGTTTAATATGCTCCCATACATCACCATTGTTGTTAATATTTTGGAGAGCCAAAGCTACGTGAGTTTCAAGTGTTGCAGAAATGTATGTTGACATATTAAAATTCTTCAGTTTAGTAATATTATTCTGCAGATCAAGTTTTTCAACAACATGAATGGGAGTTTGTACATCTAAATTATTATTAACATTTAATAAGCACTGAAACATATTTTTGTTATTCCATGCGTCATTAGATACATGTTGGTTAATTGCACATTTCATATCAAGAGCCAATGTTGTAATTTTGTGATATGGAGATGTGGAAATTGGAAATTTTAATGTGGCCATTTGAAAGATATGAGTCAAATATTTGTATAAGTTGTATTACAAATATGTTAACTATTTTATTAGATACATATGTCTGTATTTTTTTTTAAAAAACAAATTAATATAACATTACTCAAACATATCAATTGCAGAGTTGACTGCATGTGTAATTGCTTTTGGAGACATAACTTGGATAATTTCATATCTATGTATATATCTTTTCCCTGTATATTCACCTTGGACACCAATACTTTGAGAAGCTCAAAAAACAATCTTCTTGAGACAAGAATCCGTGGTTATATCCAATTTATAAATGTTATAAGAAGGGGCATGAACAGAATCTGGATATTTAATATAACCAATGCAGGCAATTTTGTGAGATGTAAAATATCTTTAGTATAATTGTTCCCCAATTTTATTAATTGCAAAACTAGTAACTAAAAACATATTAATTAATGGTTGTACAGCACCACTGGCTTCTAATTTGTCATAAAATTCATGATTATTAACTAAATTGGTCAACCAAACTTTAATCCTGCTGTTAATTATATGTTCCAATTTGCAATTGCCAAAGTACCAACTTTTATTTTCTTCAAGTAATTTGCATTTTTGTCCACTTTTAGAAACATCTTCAACAACAAAAGGACATTGGTTTAGCTGTTGTTTAATAGTTTCCCAACAATGGAAGTTGCCTGATCTGGCATTGTAACTGCATCTCCTATACTTTTCTCAACACCTGCAAGGCCAACTTTATTGTTAATGTCAAAATATTTATAATCTTTGGTATTTGTTTTTCTATTTAAATTACAGAAAAATACGGGATGAGTTTTGGATGTTCTACTGGTAAGATGCTCTTGTAGAGCTGTAACAAAATCAGATTTGGCCAACCTTTTTGCAAAAGTTTTTGGAAGGTAAACTGCCCCACTGGTAACTAAACTAGTTACAATATTGTCAATGCCAATCATACACTGATACACAATTTGTAATATGATTGTGCACATTTGACAAAGACCTCATTGATCTAAAAATTGTCAAGAAAAAATATTATTATCAACCTTGTGAGTGGTATACAAAATAAATTAAATCAGAAAGCTGAAAAATATGCATCATGTTAAAATGCATTTAGATTTAAACCAAGAATTTAAAAGTTGTCAACAACCTTTTCAGAATCAAAGGCATTGTAGTGGGGTGACAGTGACACCCACTGAGAGATGTGCTCATTCCCTTATTTTCTACTTCCCTATATCTCTACTACACTTATTTTAGTTTTATCCCATTTGTCTTACCCAATCAGTACCATCCCATAAGCCGGTTGACTATCATGCCTGCTTACCTTATTGCATAAGTTACCCCTCACTTTATGTAAGATTACTAGCTATAAGTGCTTCTATACTAGGCAAGTACCTGTGCCAGTACCCATGACATATGATCAACCCGTGTCACCATCCCTACCATTTCCATACCATATATGGTATCCCTATGTTACACAGGTTTCAGAATACTGATTCCTGATTGGTTGGATGTGCTGTGCCTCTTAGAACCTTCCGGCACCTACTTAGAACATTCTTAGGTCATTTTGATGTATTAAGATTTCTATTGATATCCAGAACCTTCTGGAACACCATGATTAGTAATCACTTAGCCAGTAAGAAAAGTATATAAGGGAGGCTATCCCTCAACAATAACTCATCATCCATTTTATCAATATACCAACTTGTTGATTAGTGTGATCACTGCTAACTGCTACTACCTGAACTTCCAACCCTAGACCACAGGACACTCCCAGGAAACCGTGTTGACAGCCAACTAACCTTGGAGGCACTACTTGTGAGCAATACTCAGAGTAGGTATCTTTTATTATATTTGATTCTTTCCCAAATTTGTTCTTGTACAGGCAAAGATACTTTTCTGTCTTTGTAACTATTGACCACAGCTGCATTCTTATCAAGTCCCTGCTGGTGGAGTTTACAGTTGTTTTGACTTTGGAAGCTTTAGTACATTGTCATCTCAAAGGACACTGAACCCAGCACATACTTTTGTTAAGACGCCAACTAAGTTGGGGATTGTAGCTCAATAGTTTTCCCTTGACAAGCTTGTGGCTTTACTCCCCTTCACATTAGATTAGACACAGAACCCAAGTATTCCTAGCAAGCTTTTGCCAGAGGTTATTGCACCCAGTGAACACCCCACACACAAAACACTTGAGAAGTGTTGGACGTATCTCTCCCTTGGACCTATACACCACCACAGCATCATGAGAATAATAGACTTGTTCCATTCAATAGTGTCACATTGAGCCATGAGTGCCAAATGACACCATAGTGTGCCAGGGAGGCCAAGTGAACCTATACATGGCCACAGAGTGTGAAACATAGCTCTGCATCATCATGCAAGGCAGCCCCTGTGTTTCACCTATGATGCAGGAGAAAATTCATTTTTTGATGTTTTTTTGTGATCAATGTTGTGAAGGATGTGTAAGAGAACAGAAGAATTGAAGACATGCATCAGGTACTCAATACCTATGGCACTCTGAATCTAGCTCCTGTAGCTTGTAACATGTCAGAAAAATGCATGGTACTATCTTGGTCTGCTGGTACTATCTGGCACTATAAGTAATTTGTATAGATCTTAATTTAGGGCTGATAATTAAATATAGTGCCTGATAGTACCAGCAGACCAAGATAGTACCATGCATTTATCTGACATGTTACAAGCTACAGGAGCTAGATTCAGAGTGCCATAGGTATAAGACTTGTTCTGTTGGATAGTGCCACATTGAGCCATGAGTGCCAAATGATGCCATAGTGTGCCAGAGAGGTCAAGTGAGCCTATACTTGGCCACAGAGTGTGAAACATAGATTTGCATCTTCATGCAAAGCTGCCCCTGTGTTTCACCAATTATGTTGGAGAAAATCCATTTTTTGACCTTTTTTTTTAGGTCAATGTAGTGCCGGATGTGTAAGAGCACAAAAGGATTGAAAATATGCATTTGGTACTCAATACCCATGGCACTCTGAATCTAGCTCCTGTGACTTGTAACATGTCACAAAAATGCATGGCACTATCTTGGTCCACTGGTACTATCTGGCACTATAGTGCTTTGTATTGATCTTACTTTAGGGGTAATAATTAAATATAGTGCCAGATAGTACCAGTGGACCAAGATAGTGCCATACATTTTTGTGACATGTTACAAGCCACAGGAGCTAGATTCAGAGTGCCATGGGTATTGAGTACCTGATGCATGTCTTCAGTTCTTTTGTGCTGTTACACATCCTGCACAACATTGATCCACAAAAAAACGTCAAAAAAAGGATTTTCTCCTACATCATAGGTGAAACACTGGGGCTGCTTTGCATGAGGATGCCGATCTATGTTTCACACTCTGTGGCCAAGTATAGGCTCACTTGGCCTCTTTGGCACACTATGGCATCATTTGGCACTCATGGCTCAATGTGGCACTATCCAACGGAACAAGTCTATAGAGTACCAGATGCATATCTTCAATCCTTTTGTACTCTTACACATCCTGCACAACATTGACATAAAAAAAAAGGTTAAAAAATGTATTTTCTCCAACACAATGGGTGAATCACAGGGGTGGCCTTGCATGAAGATGCAGAGCTATGTTTCACACTCTGTGGCAAAGTATAGGTTCACTTGGCCTCTCTGGCACACTATGGCATCATTTGGCACTCATTGCTCAATGTGGTACTATTCAACAGAACAAGTCTAATCAAATGGCTGAAAAAGGAATTATAAAATCAGATGGGCACAATCAACACAACCATAAAACTTATACAAATAATAAAAGGGATGATATTCCACTTGGGGTAGAATATAATTTAATTAATTTGGTACAAAAGCAAAAAAATATTTCTTGCAGACAAATACCAAAAAATAATGATATGTTAGAACCAATACTAGAAAAAACAAAATTTCTTGAACATTTTGCAAAAGTTATTTAGATATAGATCCAATGCATGATATAAATAGTGCAAACCCATTGGTCAAAGTTGAATTAGCTGGAGCAAGCAAAATATTAATTAACAAAGTTTCATGGACAAACATAATTCAAGGATTGGATAATATCCCAATGTTACTTCAAGAAGAAACTTTGGGTAAATTGTGTTCTGACATAAAAGAGTTAAATATACTTTCCCAGCAATATATTGCTGATATTCATCAACACACAGAGTACAACAAAAAAAATTACCAAATGTCTACCCAATTAAAAAATTTAGTTGAAAAAAAACAACAGAAAAGATGAAACATTGTAAAACAATAAATCCAGTGGATGTATGTAACATAAGATATGAATGGATTAATAATATAATAATTACCACCAGGAACTCTGATGTTAGTTTTAAACACATATATGTTTCCGGTTTGAGGCTTGCCATAGAAGAAATTTTAGGTATGAAAAACCCAAATGTAAAACATGATATAGATATCACACACATTGTACCATCATGCAGTCCAAATAAAACAGTTTATGTATCAAACATGTCTGTTACCCTTTTAGCTATACCATATAGAGAAGAAGTAGAGATGCCCAATTGGTTAGATAAAGTTATTATATATGAAGGTATAACATTCTCCATATCTGTCATATATACATGTAGATGGTATGTTCCAAGAGATAACATTATTTCTAATATGAATTTGGAATCTCAGAAAAAAGCTATAATGTTTTTAAATACAAACTACCAAACTTTACCCAAAAGATTAATTTATAAGGCAGAACAAAATATAGTACCAACAATTCAAATGTAGTAAGCATATTATCAAAATATCTAATATACTGTCTTAAAAACCTTTGTATATATTTGCAAATGAATATCACAATAAACTATGTTGTATAAAAAAATATATTGACAAGTGTGTTGTAATACGCCTTCCAAAACTTTTTAAACATGGGTTGTTGTTCAAGTAAAACTCACAATGGTCAAGTTGTTGAAAAAGAATACAGACTTATTTATAGAGTTGTTGTGGGGATTACAGGAAGAGGAAAATCTAGTGTTGCAAATGTGTTAACCCAGGGTATGATAAAAGGTTATAATAACAATGTGCTTAAAGCTGTTATGAGTGCCAGAGGAGTCACAAAGAAAACAAATGTTTGATTGGGGAATGGATGGCAAATAGTTGATACCGTTGGTTGTTCAGAAGTTTATGACAACAATGTGGATAAAGCCAAATCTATTGATCATATACTTTTGTTTATGGAACAGGTGTCAGAAAAAAAATTGCCACTTCAAGCTGTCATGTTTGTCTCTAAAGGTGGGGGACGTATAGATCCTGCAGATGAAATTGCGTGCAGAACTTTTAATTGTGTGTTCAAAGGATGCAATTCATGTTTGTTAGTTATTTTAACTCATACCAATCAAAAATGGGTAGACAAAAATGTATCTGATTTAGAAAGAGTATTTTATCCATGCAAAAAATTCATTGGTGTTGATCTTCCTGGAGTTTTGGAAAAAATGGATGACAGACTTGATCAAGAAGAGCAAGTTTTAAGAGCAAGGAGAAGATATACATCCATTGAACATCTTTCCAACACTATCAGAAATTTTATATCTACAAAGCAATCCAAACTGCCTACTAGGTATAAGCACACTTTGCAGCAAGAAGAGAATTGGCTGCTACATTACTAGATGTAAACAAGGATATAATTAAATCCATTGGATGGCAATTGGGTCAAGAAATTTTGTTGGACATGGGCAGAAAATTAACATTGGCGCCTGCATTAGTAGCTTCAGCAGTTGCAGCATTTTTATTTTAATAACAATTAATTAACGTATAATATCCCCTTTTTTTAAAATGTATTAATTAAATATAATTTTGGAAAAAATAAAAATAAATTTGCTGGACGTGTAACAAAATATGCTCAACAAACAGCAGAAATGGCTTGAAACCCCCTGAACAAAGACAGATATTGGGTTGATGCAACTTGCCATACTATATCTCTAATAGGAAAACGGGTTCTGGCAAATCAACACTATCTAACATTCTTTTGAACAACAAAAATTTAATAATCAAGCCCAGCCATTTATTACTCTGGACAAAACTAGGAGATATACTGCAGAATGTAAAAGTATCACCAATGGTAATCTTACAATTGTTGATACAATTGGAATGTGTGAATTGGCAGAAGGTACTGTTGTTCACAGTGAGGCCGTCAAAAAGGTATCTAAATTTATTAATGATTTGAAACCCAACAAAGACAATATATTTTTATCTGTTACAAAAAATACAAGACCTGATGTTCTTGATAATGAAATTTGGAAATTATTCACAGAAATTTTTCAACAGTAATTAGTCAGCAATTGTTCTGGCAAAATGTATATATGGAGCAGCTGGAACCTCAATAAAAATCAGTTCAAGCTTTAGTGAATACAATACCAGTAAACTCCCTATTCCTCTACTACTTTTATATCAAGACTTGTAACACATATGTATGTATGTGGTGCTTCAACTTAATTTACAATGCTTACTAAGGCAGTCCATTGTTGATATTTTAAATTGGAGTAGGTACAATACCTCAAACACATGATCTTCTTAAATACATATGAATATTGACTAAAAGTAGTGGAATAGCACTACATTGTTGAGTTGCAAGCTTGTTGCCTCAGTGCAATAAGAGAAGAGAGAAAGACCATGTGAATATTGTAATAAGCCACTCAGCTATGAGGCACAAAGACAGCATAGGAATTATTACAAGGATCACAGCCAATGTTTTGCCACACAAGTCATACTTTACCATTCATCAGTCATTAATGTACAAACATTATCCTGCCAGCTGCTTGATACTTCTATAATAGTAGAACACTTCCGGGAGGTGAAGCAAGGCCCAATGTTCTCTGCACATCAAGCAAGATGGAGTAGAGAACAGATACAGTAGCTGCAGATATCCACACAATCAGCTCTATGCCTATAGTGTAGCTGCTCTGTTGTGTTGTATTATGATTAGTTTGGGGCTTGTTCTACAATGTAGAGGCTAATCAACAATATACAACAACTTCCAGTATGCTAATACTGAAATAGTTTATTGGGAGTTTGATATACCGATAGAAGATATAACTTTCACTAATTTCCTCAATCTTGGGCTCAAAATATACTGTAGGCAGTGTTCATCACTTCTACAGCAGTGTTCTGACCTTCTGTTGACTAATGGGCTTATTTACTTTTATAGTAACTTTTCCTTAGTTGGAAGTCACTTTCCTTTCTGAGAGAATATTTCCTTATATGGAAATTCTGAACTCCCCTTTAACCTAAAGGGGTGTGTTGTAGAAGTCTCTAAAGGGGTCTTTAGACCTAAAGGGGTGTCTAAAGGGGTGTCTTTAGAGTAAAGGGGCTTCTTGTAGTGGTCTCTAAAGTGGACTTTACACTAAAGGGGTGCCTAAAGGGGCTTCTTTAGAGTAAAGGGGTTTCTTAAAGGGGTCTCTAAAGGGGTCTTTAGACTAAAGGGGTGTCTAAAGGGGTGTCTTTAGAGTAAAGGGGCTTCTTAGAGGGGACTTTTCTGACAGAAAAGTGGTAGTTTCTTGTAGAACTTAGATTGGATTCTTGTGAGCTTTGCAGTCTCTTTACTGATG
>MCFE01001102.1:0-17116 GCA_002104905.1 Basidiobolus meristosporus CBS 931.73 | reverse complement strand
AACACCTGGTAATAAACAACTGTGAACCTGTTTACTTAACATCCCCTCGATTGTTTTGTTTGGCCAAGGTAGTTTGGGAAGTCCCTCCTTTTTCTCACCCCCCCCCCTCTCAATAGGATTTAGATGATCCGTTGCTCTTGGATGGGACAACGTGCCCGGGAAGAAACTGGATTGGTGGGGAAGGAGGGGGGGGGTAAGATTCGGCTCCGAGTGGATGGCGGACGGGGAACCGTACTTCGTGCTCAACGACCGGATGCCCAACCGGTCAGGTTATGTGACACCAGACCTCGGAAACCGGTTGGATCCAACCCACGCTTTGTTGGGGGATGGGAACGGCGCCCAACGTCCTAGCACGTCTCGGGAAGGGTGGTCTCCTGATCGTAGATGGTAGGACTCGGTAATCCATTGGAAATTCATCCCTACTCTGGTTGGTGGGCTTCCGGTCGGACCGTGATCTGGTCCATGGTTCAAGCCACGCCGATTTGTTGCCACGGGGGGAGGGAGGTTCCAAACCCACTTTGCAAGCGGGTCCATTTCTTCTGCAGAAGTGTTGGTGCAGTTGGGATGTGACATCCGCGGTCCAGGCAGCGGCCCCCCCAATACGGATGTTGAGTTGTGGTTACTGCTGTGGTACACAGTTCTGGAAGGTCGTTCCGATCGCTTGTATACTGACGCTCAGCTGTGCCATAGCCAACGTTAGGGTTCACCTCAGCAAAACCAACAACATCCTTCATGCCAACGGTGGTGTAGAGCATGCAGTCTTGCCCCAGGCCAGCAGAAGCCCAGCCAAAGCAAAGTGACAGCAACCTTGAGACCCATAGCCTATTGCAAGTGAATGCGAAGTGTTGGCAGTGATCCCGGGAGTTCGAACATTGGCTCACCAGATTGAAGGTGGCAGCGGAGAGTGATTTGGGGGGGATGTATTTTGGAGATGCCCGGGAACATCCGGTCACTGTGCCTTTTTCTGCCAACTGGATGATACTCCGACCATCCCCCATTATGTCGAGTCAAGTCGGTGGGTAGCTTGCTGGGTCACACGGACTTCTGGATATTCTCGGCGACTGTCGCACGCTCTGCTGCCGTGGCCAAGTATAGTCTCTCGGATGAAATGGTGTCCAACATCCTTACACTTTATTCAGACATAGCATTTCTACCTCATTGCATATAAGCTCGATTATCTTCAAGTATCACGGTGGTAGAATTGGAAATAATCCTTAGCGATTAACAAGCTTGCCAAGCCATGCTACTTCCTGTGGTAAGTATTATACTTATACCTGTATATTTACATTGGCTTGGTCAGGCAGATCACCACCTATGAACCTTACTATTTCCTATCCATCCCCATTGTTAGGGCTTACTCTGGATATTTTCACCAAAACATCTGGTATCCAGTGTTGTGAGGGACTTGGTATTGTTCAAGATTTTTGGGAGAACTTGGTTGCTCAGTGTTGTTGCTGCTACCTAGTGCTACCAGAGTTTCTAATCCTGGACCAAGAGATATTCCCAGGAAACTGTACAAGCCAACTGACCTTGGAGGCACTACTTCTAAGGAGTACTTAGAGTTGGTATCCTTCATTGTATTTGAATCTTTCCCAAATATGTACTTTTGCAAGCAATGATTCTTCTCTGTCTTTGTAACTATTGTACAAATCTGCAATCTGATTTAGTCCCTGCTGGTGGAGTTTACAGTTCTCTTGACTTCAGTGCCTTTGATAAATAATCACCACAATTGATGCTGAGCCCACCACATACTTTTCTATGACACCAACCAAGCTGGGCACTGTGGCTCAATAACTTTTGCCTGACCCCTGAGAGAAAAGTTATGAAAAGGCCAGCAGTGTACCATCATAACAGCAGCTAAACTCCAAGTTTCTCAATACCCACAGCCCTCAATATCCCATGTATTGGCTTATTGGCAGACAAGCAGATATATTTTCAAGAAGGAGGCTGGGCCAACTAGCATTCATATCAAACCTGATAATCAGCCACCTACTACTTTGAGGGAGTTTTCACCTGAAAATATGAATAGAAAACACCGGTTCATTGCCAGCAGAATACCAGTGAGAAATCTGATGAATCCAAGTTTCAGATTTTTGAGGGGACAGGTTTAAGACTTTATTCCCATCATATTGGTGTAATGACAAATCCCAAGTACTTCAAGCATACTATGGCCAGATGTTCTTGCACCTAGTGGGCACCTCACACAAGCCATTTGCACAGTGTTGGTCATCAATCACTCTGAGACCTATACACCACTACATAGTTAGAAATCTGTATGGATGATTCACACAAGCTCTGTAGAACCTAACAAGATTCACAGCATGATTTGATTCAATCAGTGACTCATTGAGACAAGATTACCAATATTATCAGGAACCTAACAACCACCAGCAGCCAACTTTGTCATTAAGCCTAAATAGTCACCTAGCTTAGTCACTAGGTTCCAAGTCTTCAGATTTTGGAGTGCTCTGCCCAAATTCTTTGTCAAGATTTACTGAGGATATTCTCACCAGAATAGCAGGAGCATAGATCATTAAGAATATTAAAGGTGTTCAAATTGTTGTAAGAGTTTTGGAGATATTGGAAGTGATTTGCAAGGACAAGTAGATAATTTGGTTTACACTTAATGATTTATTGAATGTAAAAGTAGTATTTATACTGTTACATGATCTTGGCATAACAAACACATAGAGAAGGTTTAGGAGGGTCCCAAAAACATGTGTACAAACTTTGGGACTGTTTGGACAACTTTGACAACTCTCATATTCTGGGTACTTGGTATTTTGGTGAAAATATTCCAAGTAAATGCTGACAAGAAATTTGGTCAGTATTCTCTATGACTTGATGGTAATGATCCAAGTGACTAAGTTAGGTGAGTATTTAGGTGGAATTCCAAATTTTTACAATGCTAATAGCCCCATACTATGCACATATGCTCTTTAGAGCTTCCTAGGAGTACTCCAAAGCCATGCAGGTACTCTATGTAGGAGTAGTTGCATCAAGAGGACTTGGTTTCAGGTCTGACAATTCTAGATACGGGAGCACCAGTCCAAATAGTATCCATATTACCTTAAGCATCAGATATTGAAATCTGTTCAAGTTGAAGTATGTTTCATCATATTGCAAAGCCAATACCAGTGACTTTAAGAATGAAGCAACACCAATGCACTAGCATAGCAGAGCTGATCATGTCATTTCTCATTGGGAAGTCAAATCCTCACTAATAAATCATCCATTTTATCAGTAACACTTGGCCCTTAGTAGGTATCAGCTGATCACTGGACCTACCTTCAGCAGTTACACCTTAGACTTGCCATCAAGGAACTTTTGACGGTGATGTGCAAGACACACAGAGGCCTTTGGAGATACTTTGAGCACCAAAAAGCTAGAGAAGCAGGAGCCTTTACTGTAGTGTCTTAGTGATACAGACACCAGCAGTTTAGACCCCCTATGAAAAATTATTGTGATGGTCCCATCAAATGGCCATTACAAATTCCAAGTCCTGTGACTAAGAGGTATGGATCCTGTCAGGACACTGTGCAGAGACTGTTGAAAAATGATTGCACCCCAGATTTCACAAAAAACTTAGTCAAAATTGTCCATCTCAACAATGTTTTAGTGGCTTTTGATTGGTTCTCTGGCTATTTTCTCACTCTTTGATCCTGGGCACTCAATCACCTCCTATGTTTGTGTACATTGATTGGCTATTGCCTCTTTTTCACACACTGTACTTCCTGACTCAATTGTTTCTCTTACTTTTTATGTGTACAAATTGATCTGTTGAAACTTCAGTTGTACATGCAACAATTTACTTCATTAAAATCCACCACTCAATAAATATATCTGCTGTAATGCTCTGTTTCCATGACTTCAATAGGAACCCAACAGCTTTATGCCACTGTTCATTCACTAGTTCCCACACATCCTGGTCTTCAGCCAGCACTGCAAGGTCTAGCACCTTATCTGCCAGTCTTTGCAATAAATCCTTGCAATATTCAAGTGTATTTTCCTGAGCACTGCTCTAGAATAAGTGCTGCAACTTCTTGGTGTGCCTATTATTGTTCCAAGTTTCACCAAAGGCATTGTGATAGTTGCTCAAGTTCTTGACATGGTAGCATTGTCTGTCACTGGGATCTTAACTCTGTCAACAATGGAGGATGTGGAGGCTGTAGTAGACAAATTGCCTTTCTCTGCTAACTCATCTACCTTGCTGGAGTGTAGCTCAACCACCTGTGCTTCCAACTCTTGTGAAAACAGCTGCTTTCTTGTTGGTAATTCTTCTTGGCTATGATGGGATTCAGTCTGTTCTGGGCTAATAGCATTAATTAGCAAGAGCTGCAGTTTTTTTGTATGCTTCCCTGTCTCAGGCCGGGGTAGACATTTTTCCCTTTACCTTTTCATTTATCATTGCCAGGTCTTTCACTGCTACTTTTTCTGCATGCTTCTTGTAATGAACTATGTTTTCTCCTTGATAAATTCTGCTCTGACTCATCTGTTTTGGCCTGCTTGTCCCTTGCTGGCACTCTCCTGGCAACTTGTCATTTCTTTACTGCTTGTTTTGAGCTTTCAGCTGTAGGTGGGACAGGTTCCTGAGAAAGCTGCTGGTTTTTATCACTGTAAGGTCCTTCACTGCTACTTTGAGTGAATGCTTCTAGAGTGGTACTACACTTTTTCCTTGATAAATGTTGTGCTGGTGCATCTGTGTCTGTCTGCTTGTCCATAGGTGGCACTCTTCCAGCTACCTGACATCTCTTCAACAACTGTTTGGATCTTTTGGCCCTGCTTGTAATGGGCTCTTGAGGAAGCCACTGGTTTTTAGCCATGACTCCCTTGTTCTTCTGCCTTTGATATTTTCTGCTATTCTTAAGATACTTTCTCAGCATACTAATGCAGGCCCAAAATCTGTCTGCCTATTTGAATCCAGGATAATGCTCATGTAACAAGTCAAGCACACTCTGCATGGCCTGGAGTTCCTGATGGTCCCATTGTATACCAACCTTAAGGTGATGGCATGATAGACTTCTGATGGCCTCTTGAATATTAGCCCACTCTTCATTGTTGCACTCAATGGCTTCATGGATTTTCACTGTTTTTTGATTTTTAGGCTTTGGTATAAGCTCCACATTGTCTTCCTTCCATGCTGTGATAGGTTTATCTGTGGGTTTTATCTTTGGGCACTGTTATTGTATTTCAAAGACAGTACAGTGTTCCTCTACTGTTACATTGGGAAATTGCTCAATTCTTGGCTGGGATATTGACCTACTTGAGCTCCTTCTTTGAAGCAAAGATACTGCTTTCTCTACCTGGGATGTTGATTGCTCTACAGGTATTATCTGCTCATCCTGCTTCTGGACTATTTCCTGATTTCTCTGGGCTATTGCATCTATCCTATCAGCCACAGCACCCAATTGCTTCATTAATGCTTCAGTATGAGCTGACAACGTACTTGCTAATATAGGTGGAGGTGATATTAAAGTGGCCAGCTTCTGGTCTTCAACTGAAGGTACTACATTTGCTACACTCTCATCTGCCTGAACATAACAGTCAGCTTGCAGCCCTGCGGAAGCTCTCAATTGACTACCTTACTGAGAGCCTGAGGAGTCTGCATTATTACCTTTGGTGGACACACTGTCAACATGGCCTTTTTTGGATGTGGCCCCACTTGTTGCACTGAATGTCAAAGCAAGCTGTTGTCCAACCATTCTTCTGCTGCTGTCAGCAGTGGGGTTTAGTTGAGAACCAGACAACCTTGCTTAATTTTTTGGCAGCATATATATGGGAGTGAGTCAAGCCAAAGGGGAAATAGTGCTACATATATGTGGGTATATGATGCCACAACTTTATTTATAATGCTTACAATGGCAGGTCATCATTTAATCTTACATTCATATAGGTGCAATGTCTCAAATACAGGACTGTCTTAAATTCACATGAGTATTGACCAAAAAGTGATAGAATAGCATCAAATTGTTGCAGGTCAAACTGTTTGCCCCATGGACAAGACTACTTTGACTCAACACTGTAAGAGAAGAGAAAAAAGACCATGTGTCTATTGTAGCAAGCCTCTCAGCCATGAAGGACTCAGACAGCATTTGAAGCATTACAAGGATCACAGCCAGTGTTTTGCCACCCAATTCATATTTGACCATTCATCAGTCACTACTGTACCAATATTATCTTGCCAGCCAGTTGATACTTCTATATTGGCACCTGCCATCTTTGTAACCTTGCACAAACTGAGTCAGGTGAGTTTGTGCTGCCTTCAGGCTCACCTCAGCCTTCTGAATATGGCATGCAGAGTGATAGCTCTGACAATAAAGGCTTACTGATGGATTGTGAGCCAATCTCCCTTAACAACAGTACCATGCATGAGCCCAGTCAAATCCCAATATGCAATGAGACAGCACCTGTTGAAGCAAATGCCAAGGATACTTTATGGAGCCAAGTGAGCCCAGTAATCCATCCACCGGCAATTCATGTAATGTTGTGGCTAGAGAAGTGGTGTGTTTATACTAATATTAGTAATGGGGGCTTCTTGCCATAATCATCCTGGGATACAACTGACCATGTACATGGTACAAGTGGACAACCATCATGTGGCCCGCAACATATGGCACAGAGACTGTCCTGATTCTAGCATGTGTTAACATTTGCATGGCATTTACATCCAAAAATGCCATCATTGCAATGTTGTGGTGGTGTATAAGTCCAAGGGAGAGATATGTCCAACACTTCTCAAGTGTTTTGTGTGTGGGGTGCTCACTGGGTGCAATAATCTCTAGCAAAAGCTAGCTAGGAATACCTGGGGTTTTGTCTCTAATCTAATGTGAAGGGGAATAAAGCCACAAGCTTGTAAAGGGAAAACTATTGAGCTACAATCCCCAACTTGCTTGGTATCTTAACAAAAGTATGTGCTGTATTCAGCATCCTTTGAGATGACAATGTACTAGAGCTTCCAAAGTCAAACAACTGTAAACTCCACCAGCAGGGACTTGATAAGAATGCAGCTGTGGTCAGTAGTTATAAAGACAGAAAAGTATCTTTGCCTGTACAAGAACAAACTTGGGAAAGAATCAAATATAATAAAAGATACCTACTCTGAGCATTCATCACAGTTAGTGCCTCCAAGGTAAGTTGGCTGTCAGCATGGTTTCCTGGGAGTGTCCTGTGGTCTGGGTTGGAAGCTCAGGTAGCAGTAGGTAGCAGTGATCACACTAAACAACAAGTCAGTATATTGATAAAAGGGATGATGATTTATTTTTGAGGGATAGCCTCCCTTAAATACTTTTCTTACTGGCTAAGTGATTACTAATCATGGTGTTCCAGAAGGTTCTTGATGTCAATAGAAATCTTAATGACATCAGAATGACCTAAGAATGTTCTAAGTATGTGCCAGAAGGTTTGAAGAGGCACAGCACATCCAACCAATCAGGGATCAGTATTATGAAGCCTGTGTAGCATAGGGATACCATATATGGGGTGAAAATGGTAGGGATGGCAACACAGTTTAGTCATGTGTCACAGGTACTGGTGCGGGTGCTTGCCTAATATTAGAGCACTTATAGCTAGTAATCTTACATAAAGTGAGGAATAACCTATGCAATAAGGTAAGCAGCTGTGATAGTGAGCCAGCTTATGGGTTAGTACTGACCAAGTAAGACAAATGAGATAAAACTAAAATAAGGGTAGTAGAGAAATAGGGAAGTAGAAAATATAGGAATGAGCACATCTGTCAGTGGGTGTCACTGTGACCCCACTACAATGTGTCCAAATGGTCCAAAATCAACTACCATTGAGGGAAACATTGTTAACATGCCAGATATATTCTGGTAATACCCCATTTAAAGTAGCTCATACAGTCCAACAAATATTGCAAAGCTATAAAGTACCACACTCATTATCAATTAAGCACAAGCATATACAATATATTTGATGACAACATTACAAACAGCTAAGAGGTAAGGGCTACTTTGAAGGTATGTATGATCATGCCTTTACTTTTGTACTTGATGGATTCTCAACAAACAAGTACTCTACCAGCAAATCCTGCTGCCCACTGATTCTCATCAACCTGAATCTGTCACTCATCTTACTGGATCAGAGCCAAAATCTGATGGTAGTCTCACTGGTATCTGGGCCTAAATCACTGTCCAACCTGGATAGCTACCTGTATCTATTGCTGGATGATTTTTGTATGCTTTCCAGAAGGATAACAGCAAATGGCTATCATGTCAAAGCATATATTATTATCTGCATTGGAGATACCTGAGCCATCAGCAAGATAGCAGGCTTTTCTGGGCATAATGGATGGTATTGCTATTGAGTGTGTGAGATCCAGGGGATTTACTCCATAACTCACACACATTATTGTTACCCAAGCACCAACACTAAGTACATTGTCTTCCCATAGAGTGAACATACAGAAGTCCGCATGCAATTGCAGCAAAGTTGGCAAGCTATAAGCCATTGGCCAGAATATAGAATCAATTGGAAACCTGAAATACTTAAGATAGAGGGTATCTGTTGAAGCAAAATCTTTCCACTGGGAGCAATGCATTTGCTTTTCAACAATATCCCTATACTGATGACTAAGATGTACATAGGGCATTTCAAGCTATATGAGCCCTTTGAGATATTAGAAAACTTGAAAGAATTGGTAAGATATTACAGAGTATCTGCTACCCTAAGTACTTCTCATGGGCTTCAATCAATATTCATACACATGCAACACTACAAATGCAAAGACTAGATAAACTGAATATGTATTTATTTAAGTGACATTCTAAAGCCATTCCTACCAAGAGTACATTGGAAGCACTGGTAGACATATGTGAGCATTGTAGGAATATTCTGCTGTAAGAGTCTTGGAGAAATTGGAAGTGATTTGGGAGAACAAGTAGATTATGTGGTTTTGACTTAATGAGTTATTGCATGTAAAAGTAGTATTTATACTTTACATGGTCTTGGCATTATAAACATGTAGAATTGGCTAAGAAAGATCCCAAGAGCATGTGTGCAACTTTTGGTGCTGTTTGGGCAACTTTGAGAATTTTCATGTTCTGGATGTTGTAAGAGTCTTGGAGATATTGGAAGTGATTGGGAGAACAAGTAGATTATGTGGTTTTCAATTAATGATTTATTGAATGTAAAAGTAGTATTTATACTTTTACCTGGTCTTGGCATTACAAACACGTAGAATAGGTTAAGGAAGGTCCCAAGAACATGTGTGCAAAGTTTGGGGCTGTTTGGACAACTTTGAGAATTTTCATATTCTGGGTACCTGGCATTTTGGTGAAAATATTCTAAGTAAATCCCGACAAGGAATTTAGTCAGTATTCTCTAGGATTTGAAGGTGATGATCTAGGTGACTAAGTTAGGTGAATATTTAGGTGGAAATACAAACTTTTACAACACTCCCACTCAGCTAAATGTTCATACTGACTAGTCCTAATTTTGACCTAAGATATTCAAACTTGTCTCTAGCTAATGGTTTGGTAAATATGTCTGCAATCATTTCATCTGTAGGACAGTAAACTAAGCTAACTAAGTTATTCTCTACAGCTTCACGTATGAAATGATGTCTAATATCTATGTGCTTGGTTCTAGCATGAAAAGTTGGATTTCTACCTAATTATATACATCCTTGATTATCTTGAAATAAAGTAATAGGCGTCTTTTGACATAGGCCTAAATCTGTTAAGAGTTTTCTTAGCCACATTGCTTCTTTTGTAGCTTCACAGGCTGCCATATACTCTGCCTCTGTAGTAGAAAGTGCTACGGTTGGTTGCTTTCTTGAATTCCATGAGATTGCTCCTTTACAGTAAAGAAAGGTATATCCTGTGGTGGATCTTCTGTCTTCTAGATTTCGTCCCCAATCAGCATCAGAGTATCCCACAAGGTCCTGTTCTGAATCCTTATAAGTGTATCTTAAGCAGATATCAGCAGTTCCTTTTAGGTATCTAAAAATCCGCTTAACTGCTGCAATATGATCAGATCCATAGTTCTGATTATGTTGGCTGACAACTGCCACTGAATATGAGATATCTGGACATGTTCCAAGCATGATATACATCAGACTGCCGACCATTGATTGATAAGGAAAGTCAGGGCTTTCAGATGGCACCAAGCTCTCTTGATTTGGTTGAGTTTTGACCAAGTTAAGGTTTGTCTCCATTGGGATAGCTGCCGGTTTACAGTCTTCCATTTTGTACTTCTTTAATATATCTTGAATATACTTGGATTGGCTTAGGGTGATGGTCTGGGTACTTCTGTCTATGGAGAACTTAATCCCTAAGTAGTAACTAAGTTCTCCTAGATTGGACATCTTGAACTCCTTAGATAGGTTGGATTTAGTCTCTTCCAATGCTTCTAGGTCATTGGCGGCTATAATAAGATCATCCACATATAGAGCTAATAGAACTGAATTTGCTCTATCTGGCTTATAGTATATACTATAGTCAGCATTACTTCTTTTGAAACTCAAAGATTCCAAATAAGAATCTATCTTGCAATTCCAGGCTCTTGGTGATTGTTTGAGACCATATAGTGACTTTTTAAGCTTGCAGACCAAATGAGGGCTATCTTGGTCAACAAACCCATCAGGCTGGTCCATATACACGTCCTCATCAAGTTCTCCATTCAAAAATGCAGTTTTTACATCCATTGATGAATAAAAAACTTCTATTTGGCTGCAATAGCCAATATTAATCTGATGGAATTAAGCTTGGCTACCGGGGCAAAGGTCTCAGTATAGTCAAGTCCTTTTGTTTGAGAGTATCCTTTGGCTACAAGTCTTGCTTTGTATCTTTCAATTGTACCATCAGCCTTGTATTTTGTCTTGAAGACCCATCTGCATCCAATTGATTTTTGGTTGATTGGTAATTTGACTAAGTCCCAAGTTTGATTTTCCATCAGGGCCTGATATTCCTCAGTCATTGCAGATCTCCAAAACTTTGTCTGAGGGCTATTTAGGGCCTCTTTTACAGTCTGGGGTTCATCAATATGGACTGAGTAGGCATAGGCTAAGTTTGTACCCTCATTGATGTAGTAATTTGGGCTATTTCTTGTCCAATTTGATCTCTGGGCATTTGATACTGGAATGATCACTTCTGGGATATTCCTGGGCGCTGATTCTGGCTGAACCAAGGCTGTAGAGTCCTCTGGAGTGAAAAAATTTTCATTGTTTTGCTCTGATTCAATCCTGACAATTGGTGGACTTGAGATCAAATTTTTGTCATCATCTGATGTCATTTTTTGTGAATATTTTGAATTTTCATCAAACAACACATCCCTGGACTTGATAAGCTTCTTTGCTTTGGTATTGTAGAGGCTGTATGCCTTACTCTCATTGCAGTAGCCCAAAAATATGCATTTTACACTTTTTGGCTCAAACTTTGACTGATTTCCGGCCAGTTTTTTGGCATATGCTGTACACCCAAATATTCTTAGATGTTCTGCACTTGGTCTGTATCCATACTATGTTTCAAATGGAGTAGAATCATGAAGTATTCTGTTATAACTCCTATTTTTAAGATATACAGCAGTGGCAACTGATTCCGCCCAAAAATCATAGGATAATTTTTGATCATGGATCATAGATCTTGCCATATCAATTATTGATCTGTTAGCTTGTTCTGCTACTCCATTTTGCTGTGGGGAGTATGGTACAGTAGTCTCTTGCTTTATCCCATGAATTTTGCAGAAGTGGATGAAGAGTTTTGAGGTATATTCTCCACCATTGTCAGAGCGTATTTTCTTGATTTTTTCACCAGTTTCTCTCTCCACCATGGCTTTAAACTCCCTGAGCTTAGACAGAGCTTCTTCCTTTCTCTCCATGAAGTAGACCCATATGTATCTTGTATAATCATCAATAAAAGTGATTAAATACTTCATCCCGCCTAAGGATAAATTTTGCATAGGTCCACACAGATCTGAGTGAATTAGATCTAATTTTTTCTTAGTTTTGATTAACCCAGAGCTCTTGAACGGTTGTCTGGCTTGTTTCCCATATATGCAGGCTTCACAGTGCTCCAAATTAGCTGGGGGATCAATTTTCACTCCAGAAATTAGCTGATCTTTGATCATTTTACGCAAATAATCAAAATTGATGTGTCCAAATCTCCTGTGCCAAAGCATTGGTGTTTCTTCATTTAAGTTACTTATATTGGCTTCCAAATATGATGGAATATAAGTCAACTTGTATAGATTCTGATCTCTGATGCCCAAAGCAATATGGGCACCATTTTGATCAGTGATGCTGCATCCAGAATTGTCAAAACTGAAACTGAGTCCTTCTGCTGTGGCCTTGCTTACAGAGAGTAGGTTCTTGGCTATTTCTGGTACATAGAGTACTTCTTTAAAGGTCAGTGTATGGCTTCCTTCACTGCTTCTAAGGTTTACTTGGATAGTTCCTTCTCCCACTGCATCAAGTGTTCTATCATCACCCATGAAAACCTTCTTAATTGGAATTTCTTGATATTGGATAAAAAGTTCTTTTTGGTGTGTAAAGTGTTGAGAAGCTCCAGAGTCAATATACCACGTCTGAGAATCCTTGTTTGTGGTCATATTTAGTGCAGATATGAATAGTCTATCTTCAGTTGTTGCAGCATTTCCATATTCAGGCTTCTTTTGCTGATAATCTCTCTTTTTGAAACACCGGTCTGATGTGTGTCCTTTCCTTTTGCAGTAGTTGCAAAATAGATTGCTGTTGCCTTTGTAGGGTCTTGGGTACCTCCATTGTTGGTTATCATTGCTTATTAAAGCATTTTCTTCTTCCTTCTTATTGGCACTTGATTTTCTTAATTCTTCATCCAGGAGCCTTCCATATACGTAATTTAAGGTCAAACTTCAGTTCTGGACTCTAGGGCTGATACAAGGCCCTGAAACTCGTCTGTCAGGCTATGCAGGATGGTAACTATCACATCCTCATCAGTAGTTGGTACGCCCACAGATTCCATCTCATCTACCAGCAGGGTAATTCTGTTAATTAGATTTTTCATTTCTTCTCCTGGCAGCATCTTTGTAGTAAAGAATTTTCTTCTCAGATACATTTTCTTGGCAGCTGAACATGACTGGAAGGTGTCTTCTAATGCCTTCCAGGCATTCTTTGCCGTTTTTGCTCTTGAGCATTGAATTAGCAATTTGTCTTTGACATTAAGGCAAATGCAGTTAAAGGCACTTTGTTCTTTCTTCTGGTACTTTAAGGCTTCCTCTCCCACGTTTTTAGGAGGGCATTCTTCTCCCATGACAATATCCCAAAGGCCTCTTTCTTGTAGCAGCATCATCATCTTCACCTTCCACACTTGGTAGTTAGATCCATCCAACTTTTCAGCAGAGGGAAAAATTCCAGTAACAGCAGTAGTAGACATTGCAGAGAGTAACAGTGTGGGGCTCATAACCTGTTGTAAGAGTCTTGGAGATATTGGAAGTGATTGGGAGAACAAGTAGATTATGTGGTTTTCACTTAATGATTTATTGAATGTAAAAGTAGTATTTATACTTTTACCTGGTCTGGCATTACAAACACGTAGAATAGGTTAAGGAAGGTCCCAAGAACATGTGTGCAAAGTTTGGGGCTGTTTGGACAACTTTGAGAATTTTCATATTCTGGGTACCTGGCATTTTGGTGAAAATATTCTAAGTAAATCCCGACAAGGAATTTAGTCAGTATTCTCTAGGATTTGAAGGTGATGATCTAAGTGACTAAGTTAGGTGAATATTTAGGTGGAAATACGAATTTTTACAACACTGGATACCTGGTATTTTGGTGAAGATATTTTCAGTAAATCCCAACATGGAATTTGGTCAGTATTCTCTAGGATTTGAAGGTAATGATCTAAGTGACTAAGTTAGGTGAATATTTAGGTGGAATTACAAATCTTTACAACACTCCCACTCAGCTAAATGCTCATACTGACTGGTCCTAATTTTGACCTAAGATATTCAGTTGTGTCTCTAGCTAATGGTTTGGTAAATATGTCTGCAATCATTTCATCTGAAGGACAGCAGACTAAGCTAACTTGGTTATTATATGTAGCTTCACATACAAAATAAGATATTCAAACTTGTCTCTAGCTGATGGTTTGGTAAATATGTCAGCAATCATTTGATCTGTAGGACAGTAAACTAAGCTAGTCAGGTTATTCTCTAAAGCTTCATGTATGAAATGATGTCTAATATCTATGTGCTTGGTTCTAGGATGAAAAGTTGGATTTATACCTAATTGTATACATCCTCGATTATCTTGAAATAAAGTAAGAGGCGTTTTTTGACAAAGGCCTAAGTCTGTAAGAAGCTTTCTTAGCTACATTGCTTCCTTTGTAGCTTCACAGGCTGCCATATACTCTGCCTCTGTGGTAGAAAGAGCTACAGTTGATTGCTTTCTTGAATTCCATGAAATTGCTCCTTTACAGTAAAGTAAGGTGTATCCTGTGGTGGATCTTCTGTGTTCCAAATTTTGTCCCCAATCTGCATCAGAGTATCCCACAAGATCCTGTTCTGAGTCCTTTTATGTTTATCTTAAGCAGATATCAGCAGTTCCTTTTAGATATCTAAAAATCTACTTAACTGCTGCAATATGATCAGATCCATAGTTCTGATAATGTTGGCTGACAACCCCCACTGAATATGAGACATCCAGATGTGATCCAAGCATGATATACATCAGAATTGCAGCCATAGATTGATAAGGAAAGTCAGGGCTTTCAGATGGCACCAAGCTCTCTTGATTTGGTTGAGTTTTAACCAAGTTAAGGTTTGTTTCCATTGGGGTAGCTGCCGGTTGACAGTCTTCCATTTGGTACTTCTTTAGTATATCTTGAATATACTTGGACTGGCTTAGGGTGATAGTCTGGGTACTTCTGTTGATGGAGAACTTAATCCCTAAGTAGTAACTGAGTTCTCCTAGATTGGTCATCTTGAACTCCTTAGATATGCTGGATTTAGTCTCTTCCAATGTTTCTAGGTTATTGGCGGCTATAATAAGATCATCCACATATAGAGCTAATAGAACTGGATTTGCTCTATCTGGCTTATAGTTTATACTATAGTCAGCATTACTTCTTTTGAAACTCAATGATTTCCAATAAGAATCTATTTTGCAATTCCAGGCTCTTGGTGATTGTTTGAGGCCATTTAGTGGTTTCTTAAGCTTGCAGACCAAATGGGGGTTATCTTAGTGAGCAAACCCATCAGGCTGCTCCATATACATATCCTCATCAAGCTCTCCATCTAAAAATGCAGTTTTACATCCATTTGATAAACAAAAAACTTATATTTGGCTGCAATAGCCAATATTGATCTGATGGAATTAAACTTGGCTACCGGTGCAAAGGTCTCAGTATAGTCAAGTCCTTTTGTTTGAGAGTATCCTTTGGCCACAAGTCTTGCTTTGTATCTTTCAATTTTACCATCAGCCTTGCATTTTATCTTGAAGACCCCTCTGCATCCAACTGATTTCTGGCTGATTGGTAATTTGACTAAGTCCCAAGTTTGATTTTCCATCAGGGCTTGATATTCCTCAGTCATAGCAGATCTCCAAAACTTCATCTGAGGGCTATTGCAAACCTCTTTTACAGTCTGGGGTTCATAAATATGGACTGAATAGGCATAGGCTAAGTTTGTATCCTTATTGATATAGTAATTTGAGCTGTTTCTTGTCCAATTGGATCTCTGGGCATTTGATACTGGAATGATCACTTCTGGGATATTCCTGCACACTGATTCTGGCTGAACCATGGTTGCAGTGTCCACTGGAGTGAAAAAATTATCATTGTTTTGCTCTGATTCAGTCCTGACAATTTGCAAACTTGATATCAGTTTTTGTCATCATCTGATGTCATTTTTGTGAACATTTTGAATTTTCATTAAACAAAACATCCCTGAACTTGATTAGCTTCTTTGCTTTGGTATTGTACAGTCTGTATTCTTTACTCTCATTGCAGTAGCCCAAAAATATGCATTTTACACTTTTTGGCTCAAGTTTTGACTGATTTCCGGGCAGTTTCTTGGCATATGCTGTACACCCAAATATTCTTGATGTTCTGCACTTGGTCTGTATCCATACTATGTTTCAAATGGAGTAGAACCACAAGGTATTGTGTATTAACTCTTACTTTTAAGATATACAGCAGTGGCAAGTAATTCTGCACAAAAATCATAGGATAATTTTTGATCATGGATCATGGATCTTGCCATATCAATTATTGATCTGTTAGCTTGTTCTGCTACTCCATTTTGCTGTGGGGAGTATGGTACAATAGTCTCTTGCTTTATCCCATGAATTTTGCAGAAGTGGATGAAGAGTTTTGAGGTATATTCTCCACCATTGTCAGAGCATATTTTCTTGATTTTTTCACCAGTTTCTCTCTCAACTATGGCTTTGAGCTTGCTGAGCTTAGACAGAGCTTCTTCCTTTCTCTCCATGAAGGAGACCCATATGTATCTTGTATAATCATCAATAAAGGTGATAAAATATTTCATCCCATCTAAGGATAAATTTTGCATAAGACCGCACAGACCTGCGTGAATTAGATTGAATTTTTTCTTAGTTTTGATCAACTCAGAGCTCTTGAATGGTTGTCTGGCTTGTTTCCCATATATGCAGGCCTCACAGTGATCCAAATTAGCTGGGGGATCAGCTTTTATTCCAAAAATACCTGATCTTTGATCATTTTACACATATAATCAAAATTGATGTGTCCAAATCTCCTGTGCCAAAGCATTGGTGTCTCTTCATTTAAGTTACTTATATTGGGCTTCCAAATATGATGGAATATAAGTCAACTTGTATAGGTTCTGATCTCTGGTACCCAAAGCAATATTGGCACCATTTTGATCAGCAATCTTGCCTCCAGAATTGTCAAAGCTAAAACTAAGTCCCTCTGCAGTGGCCTTGCTTCAGATAGTAAGCTCTTGGCTTTTTCTGGTACATAGAGTACTTCTTTAAAGGTCAGTGTATGGCTTCCTTCACTGCTTCTTGGGTTTACTTGGATAGTTCCTTCTCCCACTGCATCAAGTGCTCTATTGTCACCCATGAAAATATTCTTAATTGGAATTTCTTGATATTGGGTAAAAGTTCTTTTTGGTGTGTGAAGGGTTGAGATGCTCCAGAGTCAAT